>CABHPR010150632.1:54576-81995 GCA_902168415.1 Peromyscus melanophrys | reverse complement strand
CACACACACACACACACACACACACACACACACACACACACACACACTACATCTTTTAAAAATACAAGAATAATTCTTATTTTACTTATCACCTATAGACAATCACTTTTGTTTCTGAGTCTATGGGTCTGGGTACGTCTCTGCTTAATTCTAATTAACTAATGTTTTTTCAGATTATGCTTGCCTAGAGATAAAATAAAGTCACACACACACACACACACACACACACACACACACACACACACACAAGCAGAATGTTGACAAGATGTCATGACATTGGGATACCATGACTGTGGATCTACCCATGCCTTCCTTAAGCCGAGTGGACAGAGTCAGCTAATATTGTAAAACAATTTCCCAAGCCATATGTTTTTTGTGTTTAGCAATTGTGAGATTAATTTATAGATAAATTTAGTTATATTGTTGTAACATTAACCCCTTCTCCTTGATACCAAGCACTTGATAATAGACACTGAGTAACATGTCCACTCTCTTTCTTTAGATAGCCTCTATCTTAGGCTTATCATTGCAAAAAAACTGCTGAGGATCCTGAGATTCTGGGCACATTTGCATTGCAAATCTACTGCCACTTACACATAACATTAGCTACATAAATTCAGGAGTTGTGATACTGCCATATGGTAGATAAAATGGTTCAAAATGGGCTACGGCATCAGTATTGGAAGAATTATAATATCACAGCTATCACCTTATAATAGTCATTAGAACTTTAGTGATTCACAAGTAAAGGCATAGAAAGCTTCAACAACATGTTAATATCAAAAATTAATCAAAAGCAGGTCCCAGTAAAAATATTCTCTGATCATTTTAAGTTTTGGTGTACTCTCCATATTTTTTTATTCCCCACTTTTTTTAAACTGAAACTTTAAGAGAAGTTAAATGATGTGCAAATATCATAATCTATTGACCTGAATATCCAGGAATTAGAAAAAAGGCAAATAGAAAGTAAGAAGTACCTCCTCATTTATACTTTTAAGATTTATGTACATATATTTTGTGTATGAATGTTCTCCTGCATGTATGTATGTACAGCATATGTATATAGTACCACTGAGGCCAGAAGAGAGCATCAGAGCTACTGGAATTGAAGTTTCTAGCAGTTGTGAGCCAGCATGTGGGTCCTGGGAAGAGAACATGGGTCATTTGCAAGAGCAGCAAATGATCTTAATGTGGAGCCATCTCTTCAGCCCCTCATTTGTATTTTAATTGAAAAGAGCATCATCCCATTGAATAGCAACTACAGTCATAAATTCCCCACTAAATACTTTATTTGGAGTCATCTAGTCACAGTGAGTTTATAGGGAGCTATTCTGTTTAGACACCATGTCCTAAGAGACATAGTGAGTGAGTTAGGATATGTGGAGGTAATGGACATAAACCCAGCCTTGACCAAGTGCAAAACAACTAAACTAAACACTATTGCTAGCTAAACTAAACACTAGCTAAACTAAATTAATACTATTGCACAAGTTGTTCCTTACATAAATCATGCAGAAAAGCATGGAGCTCTTATATGCTTTCCTCATATAGCATATTTTTGTAGTCACCTAGTATTTAGTTTGGATTTAGAGAAAGGAAACTTTAAGTAGAAAGTGAGTTCCGAAAGTCCTTAGATGTAAAGAGATACTAAACCTTAGAAGGGTGGTAATTATTGCTATTGTTAATCTCTTAACACCCAGTTAGTCCTGTCATACAACAAGTACTTGATAAATATTCATTGAATAAATAAATAACTGATATATATATATATGTCCAAAGAAATAAACTAAATAAACTTTATTATTTACATTATTTATTGGTTTTTATTTATTTAATTGCTTAAGTGTCAATTAGGACCATACAATAGGCTAGACTGTGAGGATATAAAGGAAAAGAAAAGTAGATTAAGTTTCTATCACTAAGTGATTAAAATACTACAGTGTGAGAAGGACATATAGTATGCTAATATGAAATAAATGAAATTTAAATTATAAGAAGGTAGAGAGATTTGCATTGGAACACGTGGTTATGGAGAAGGAAGATGTTTTTTAAGTATGGCCATGGAAAACTTAATTTGTGAAAAGGATAAATAGCATTCTGGTGGCATGGGCACATTCTGGCAAAGGGAAAGATTAACAACAGTGTCCCAAAAGAAGAAAAGTATTGATGAAAGACAGAGGAAGAACCATCTCAGGTGAGAAGATTCATTCAATCTAAAGGCTTTAGGTCCTAATCTGAATGTTTTGATTTCCTTGAAAAGGAGCCTATTGATGTGCTTTCATGGATTTCAGACAATGGGTAGACATTGGATTATACAGAGGACTTTCATCCTGATGTTCTCCTTGTAGCTCCTCATGAAGAACAGACATGGAATGATGGAACAAACAGAAGAGGAGGTCAGTAAATGGTATTCTATGAAAGTCCCACGGAAAAGAGACCACATTGGGAATATGAAAGAAGGGACAGGAGTCAAGTGCACATGTGTAATCCAGCTGAGAAGGTGTGCTGACAGCCTGAATTTGACCCCAGGAAGGAGGAGAAATCAACGGAGAGTGAATACTCTAGTGAGTTCACTGTGAAAAATAATCTGAACGAAATCTGGAATGGGCATGACTACAGAGATCCAGGACACAATTTTCTAAGTGTGAAGTTCACATTTCCAAAGTGTGTAAAGAACAGATCAAAAAGAAGCTATGATGTTCTAGATCCCAGAGTCTAATTATGAGAAAGAATAAAACAGAAATGCATGCCATTATATACATGTATGTTTATGAGAGTTAAATTGTGTATATGATTCATTCAGGAGATAAGGCAAAAAATAATGTTCCCCACATTGTTCATAGGACATGAAAAGCATATATCATGCTATTTTTTAAGTATCTAAAGTTGTTGGTTAGGTGGTTTAGAACTAGGAGCCTGTATCCTGAATTATCTAGGTAGACTCAATGTAATCTTACATAGTGAGGAACCTATATTCTGAATTATCTAAGTTACTAAGTATAATCTTACATAGTGGGAAAATGGAGCAAAGAAAGTAGGTCAGATTTTATTTAAGAAAGACTTACAGATGTGAGATCTTGCTTGTACTTTCCCCCATAACATAGAAAGGAGGATTATCCATCAAGGGTCATGTACAAGGGTATTAAAATGAATAAAAATAGAAATACCAGGCAACAAAGTACATAAGCATGCATACCTTATACACATCCATGTCTATTCTGTATCTGTAAGCTCAGAAAATAAACTCATTACTTCTGCTAATTCAGGACACAGAAATCAAAACAGCTGTGTTGGAACACACAGGTTGAATACTGGTTTTGTTCCAAAGTCATTAGTTTGAAGTTTCAACTCCCAATGAAATGATGTTGGTTGATAGGATTTTAGAGGCATGATTATTAGGTCACAAGGAAGAAGTCCTTGTAATGGGATCAGTATCCTTCTGAGAAGAACTATGACATAGTTTTCTTTATCTCATCATGCAACAATTCAAAGAAAGAACAGCTTCCTTATGAACCCAAAGAGTACTTGAAAATATGCATTTAGTGATACCTTGAACGTCAATTTGTGGCCTCCAGAGCTGTGAACAAAACGAAAAAAGTACTTGCTGTGTAAGTCACTCAGTTTATGGTCATTTATCATATATTAGTTGAGATAGATAAAACAATAGCAAGCACTTGTGCCATACCATGATATAATTCATTTGAAAGGAATAGAATATGAAGATCAGACACCCTGGTGGTTAAATTTCCATCTCATGTGACTTCTTTGATAAACAGAGATTTGGAAAAATCTCTTCAAGCTGCAGGATCCATGGAAGATTTGAACACATTAAAATGGAAAACTGCAACACCACTGTTACAATTTCATTTTATGATAAGCCTTAGGCAAAATCTGAAACAATATATGTCTAAGAGTAATTTGGTCACAATTTTCTGATATTTCTGAGCATCAGGCATAAATACTTCATCTAAAAGGTAGTATTAAGAGATGAAATACACATAAAATACAGTATAAAAACTCAACTGCTTTGATTTCTATAGATGCAAAATCCTCTAGTTCTCATTACTCCATTAAGCCTTATAATTGCTCATTCTGAAAGAAAAATTACCACCTGAAGGAAGTATTTTTAAATCATCTTCACTTACACAAAAGAGATGAGCATGATATTGTTAGCAATTTTTGAAAATTACTAGCTTTCAGGCCATTGAGTTCAAGTTTAAAGTCCCCAGCATATTCAGCACTGACTCAGTACTGGCCCTCTTTAAACATTTGCTCACTGCCAGTGTAGGTCAGTAGTTGTCAATGATATTTGCTTACGTTGATTTTTAAATTTGACAAGTTATGGATTTCCATACATGTATATTAACATTTCTTATTTGTATTAGTTTTAAATTTATTCTGTGAAAATTTCATACATGTATACAATGCAACTTAATCCTAGTCACCCCTCAATTACTCACTCCAACTCCTCAGTATCACCTCCATAACATATCTCACCCTAGTTCATATACTCCTTTAACCTAGTGAGTCCAATCAGTGCTGCTCACATTCACACGAGTGTGAACTCATCCCCTGGGGTATGCAGCTTGCCAGTGGAACATACCTAAAGGAAGGTGACTTTCCCTCCTGCTTCAGCCATCAATGACCAGTAGCTCCTGAGCAATGGGTGGAGACTAGGGAGCCCCTTCCTCCTCATGCTGGAATATTTAGCTGGATTAACCTTCTGCAGGTCTTGGGTAGATAACCATAGTATAACATGTCAGGGCAAGAGGACATTTTACACTTCCTCCCCATTCTCTGGCTCTTTCTGTTTTTCTGATCTGTCTTTCTTGGTATTCCTGGGGCAATGGGGATAAATATTGGTATGCATTTTCCATTTACAGTTGACAACTCACAATTGCTTATTCTCATCAATTTCAACATTTATGAGTCTCTGAATTAGCCAGTGCCCACTGCAATAAAAAGCTTCTTTAACCAAGGTTGGGAGCAACATCTACAATTGGTAGCTGAACCACACTGAGCAATCGTGTATAAATAGCCTCACTCACCTCCCAGCATACAATTCTGACACAACCTAAAAAGCATTTATTGTTTTTTAACTTTATCAGTGAATTAATATTTTACAGTTCAGAAGCACATCTTGGATATTCTGGTGGAACTGAGATTAATCTGAGTTAATCTCTCTGCTTAAAGTTCTAATTATCTTAGTTATCATAGTACTTTCTTTCAACAATTATATAGAAAATTAATTAAAGATAAAAAGAAAAAGTTATTTAATAATCAATCAATAACTGCAAACATTGCTTAAGGTTCATGCTGTTCAAAAACAAAACAAAATTATTCTATCTAAAAGAAAAAAAAAGAATAGCTCATCCCTGAGGGAAGGTACAGTTAATAAAAACACTCCATGAGGAATCCTAGAGATATTTCACTTAGTGGACAAAGTCTTCTGAATATGTTCGAGGAACTAAATGTTATTATGTCTAAATAATTACATTGCAGAAGACGAACAATAGCTCACCAGAAAGAGAACACCAACAAAAATGAAGAGATGACAAATAGAAATGCTAGAAGGTCCCTAGTTAGCCTAGCAGGTAGTCAGTCTCATAAATGTGTTAAATGTAATACTTGGGATTCAACTTCATTAGAAAAGCTCACTTTGAAATCAAGGTGATAGGAAATCCATGCAATGGACAACATGGGAATTGATATCCTCAAGTCTGATCTGGTTACTACTCATGTTGCTGTAGTAGACACCAGAAAGGAAATGACTTCAGGGGGAGTCAGTTTGAGTCACAATTCAAGTGGTTATGGGCCACTGTCACAAGAAAGGCACAGCTGCAGGAGCAGAAAAATACTGTTGCTACTTCTTCTTACCTCAAATAATCCAATCTAAAACTCAACCCACTCTAAGCCCCTGTCCATGGACCTGCCTTGCCAGCCCTCTTTCTCTGTGTACTTGAGAACATCCTAATTTCTTCTCCCACATGAAGGGAAGTTTTTCAGGAGGATGATCTCGGCTCACTTTGTTTTGGGTTTTTTGGATATGTCATCCTATTACTTTTGGGACTCCATGGTTTAGAATGAGAAACAAACTGCCTGTCTTCTTGAGATGCCAATGTATGGATTCAGGCATACATAAAGAATCTCATCTTGCTTCTTTATCACTGACTACAAACAACTTTCCTCAGAGAGGCTTATCTATGGATTTCTTTGTGTTTTGCCTTACTTAGTGTTGGTTGTGGTTACTCTACAGACAGACTATGCCTTTCTTCTAATCCAGGAAGATGGTTATGAGCTCAGGTATTCAGACTCGATTTTATTATATAATCTGCAAACTTATGTGTTATACTGAATTTGGGGATTTCTAGATATTATTTCTTCATGTAACTGAGAAATTATATCTTTCTTTTCATCTAAATTAAAACAGGAATGTACTTTAAAAAACTACCTAGGGCTAGAAAAGTCACGAATCTTATAGAAGAACCTATAGCTATTACTGTAAACCAGCATCCTAAATATTTGTCCTAATACTCAGTGGTAAGTTTAGCCCTCATCCCACCTTAACAAGGGAACTTCTCTTTCTAACAGATGAGAACCATTACAGAAAACCATAGCCCATCAAAATGTAGAGTTGTGGAGCCAATTTCCATTGGCTACATCTACTAAACAATTCCTGCTCTTAAGGCTCAGGGAATATTGCATGAGAGGAAGTGGAAAGACTGTAAGAGCCAGAGGACCAGGGAGTTTTGTGTGAGATATTGTCTCCTCATCAGTCAGAAACTGCACATATGAAGTCTCCCTAACATGACTACTCACATGTAAGTTGTTCAAAGACAAAAGTAGACATACTGAAGTGGATACAGGGAAGCCCACAAGGCCTCACTCCTACACAAAGAACTACAGGCAACTAAGGAATACTGAGTGGGAGAAATAGCCTTCTCCCATGAAGAGCACACCAATTGGTTATCCAATATCAATTGGATACGTATAGCAGCATATACATACAAGTAACATTATACAAACTGAGCAGGTTATGTTTATATATATATACATATATAGTCAGTCAGTAGTGGCACACACCTTTAATCCCAGCACTCAGAAGGCAGGGAAGGTTGGATATTTGTGAGTTAAAGGCCAGTCTAGTTCCAAGACAGCCAAGGTTACACAGAGAAACTCTGCCTGAAATAAAAAACCAAACAAAACAGAAAGATTTTATATATACATAATATATATAAAATGTATATGCATGTAACAATTGATGACAAAGAAAAGGCCATGAATTTGAAAGAGAGCAGAGCAAAGAGGTGCATATGGGAGAATTTGAAGAGAGGAAAGGGAATTGGGACTGATGGAATCATATTATAATTTTTAAATTAAAGAAATAATTTCAAACCTGTCAAACATTATGTCATCTACAGTCCTCAAATATATCAAAATCTTCCTAGGAAGATCCTTTACCTTCATTTCACTCACAGTGGATCATAAACAAGCACTGTAAATTTTAAGAGAAAATTGAAACTTTTATTTTGTAAATTAAATATCTGCTCAGTTGATATGGACATTGGATTGAAGTCCAAAGAGATTTAAAGAATGATCAGCCATGTGTTATTTATATTTCAAATACTGAGAGAAGAAATTTACCAACTATCTTATTTCAATGATTCTATAATATTTGAAAAGGGAGACCTCTCTCCATTACTACAGACTTTTTTTAATTTCATGTACATGGGCACTAAGATGTCCAAACCAAATATCAATGATTTGGAAATCAATTATTAGAAAGTAATGGAATGTAAAAAAAGTACTATGACATGTTAGTATAAAATGCTAGTGTCACCAGGGAGTATAAGGAATTAATAATCTGGTAAAAGTCTATTCAGAATATAAGTTTTAAAATGGGTTTTAGTTCACCAGTTGTGCTTTATGTATAAAAAGGGGGTTATATGGCAATGGCACCTTTACAATAAATGCTATGGTTGTTTTAGTTAGTTAAATTAGAAATTCTTTCATTCAGTGGCATCTTAGATTCAATTAAGGATATTTGAAAGTATTTGTTCACTCACCCTCTTGCAGGAATGTTGGTATGCAACATTTAAAAAGCCCACCTTGATCAGGGCTAGGCCATATATTCAGAGAGCATAAATTAAAACCTCATTGTAAATTATAATTACAACAATATTTACATTAGGGAAAATGGCACAAATTATTATTATTATCATATTTCTCTTTCATATATACAAAGATAAACTTGGACTAGTGAGATGACCTAGTGGATCAAAGAACTTACCCCAAATCTGATGACATGTGAAAACAGAGCACTCATTCCCACAAGTTGTCCTTTGTTCACCATACATGTCCCATGACACACTCCCCCAAAACAAATAAATGTAAGACAAATTAAACAAACAAACAAAAACCTTTCCCAAAAGTGTAGCTACAAAACAATGCACTTTCAACTTACACAGCAGAGATATTTTAAAATCTGGAACTATTTGCCAAGATAATGTAAGATGATACTGGGTTTTAAAATAGACGTTATGTAATTTTCTCCATTACCATTTCAATTGTTCTACATCTTTGAATCAGGAAAATGGAAAATGATATAAGACTTAACTTCATTAAATATAATATTAGTCAGGATCAAAAGAAGTATCTTTATTCAGTAAAATCCTAAACAAAAATGACCCCCAGATCCAAATTTTAAAGCATGAAATATCATTGCTAGATAAGTGATAAGCCAAGCCTGTGGAAAGTGTGTTAGAGTAATGTGTTCAAAAAGAATATCCTATTAAATATTTATTACTAAGTGTTATGCTGATAAATTAATTTTCCGTCATTCACTGGGAAATTGTTCGACAATCAAGCATCTTTGTGTCTTTAAACCACAGCATCAGCAATCTCTAATTGTGTAGCAAGTACTGAAAAATATTCAAATGAGTTATGAGAAACCTTTCTTAGCACGTTGCTTCTCTTCGTGTCTGTTGCTTTAAAGCATGCACTGTCAAGATGAAATGGTCTGGAGAGAGTATTTCATCCTTCTCTACTCATCTAATGAATACATGTGAAATGTTAATTCTCAACTAGAGATGTCCGAATGTGAAAGTATGGGAACAGTGGACTATGCAAGGTGAAATTAAGCAAGAAAAGGAGGCGTTTTTACATCTGTCTCATCTGTGTTACTCAGGGATTCATTCTTTACAACTCAATATAAATTTCACATGTAGGGACACAACTGTTCCATTTTAGAAACAAAATGACTGACTATGCTACTTACATTTGATAGCACTGTGACAAAGGGCCGGGAGAAGAAACTTTGGGAAGATGGGATTTGTTTTGGCTCTTGGTTTGAGGGAATACGGACTGTAGGTGTGGCCAAGAACATCAGTAGCACTTGCGGCAAGAGTATGTGTACATCTAAGCAAATTAGACAGCAGAATTGGTACAGAAAGTGGGGTCAGTCTATAATTCTCAAGTCTCCTCCCCAGAGACCCACTTTTGCTGGCTTTACCCTACTCCCTAAAGGTTTTATAACCTCCCCAAACAGTACCACCATCCATGATTCTGTAGAGGAAATTTTACATCTAATCCATAGCACTCTGCAGAAAATGTGCCACAAAATTCTACTATTTGGTCTAGGTGTATCTTGTCATAACACCAACTGATCATCTCAGTTTTTGTTGTAATGTCTTGTGCTTAACTTAATGAAGAGGACAAAGCTGATGGTTGGCTTTTATACTTCTTGACAGCTACTCTGTTTGCTTTTACTTTTGCTCGTATCTTAAATCGTATGTACTTCATAAGGCTCATAGGATTCCAAAACTCTGTTTACTTCATATTTTTAAAGAAAAAAAATCAAGAAGTAATCCATCTCTCAGCAAGGAAAACAGTCTGTTGGGAGTTGTGCAGCCTACCTAGTCTTGGATCAGCAGATGACTACCTGTCAAACAGGTTTCCTTGGGGCATGGCACCTATGGAAATAGACTCTCCTTTGGCAAGGACCAGTAGTCCATGGGACAGTGTAGGAATTTGCAAAATTTGTGCAGCTTGCAGGCTCTTTTCTCTCTCATTGTATTGGTGATTCTTTGGGAAGTTTTTAGTTTTACCTTGTCAGTCACACATGCAACCGCTGTAATTTTCCCTGAAAATACTGTTCCTTTTCAAATATTTTCCCCTAGATTCAGCAGGAGGTTAATGCTTCTTAAATCTCTTATCTGGAATTAACTAACTACAGCTCCCAATCCTGGGAACTTTTCTGACTCAATGGAGCTAGATACATATGAGTAAACAATACTTGGAACATTGACCATGTCTCACAGTTCTGGAAAGGAGAGCAGGGCATGCATACACAGACTAGGGAGAAAGCCTCAGGAATACACATAGTGCCAACTGTTGAGAGTAAGTTCCCTGGACATCAAGTTTAGAATCCTTGGTAGGATCTAGAATGCTGCAAGAGGAAAAATTACAATGCAAAATGTGGGATGGATAGATCCTTCTTTACCATACATAGGCGCTTATATTGGCGGAAGATGTATGGTAGAGTGAGATGGGAAAAGAGCGCTTTATCAAAGTCTGCCTTTTACAGAGAGGTTGAGACCTGGGACCCTCTTGTAGGAAGGAGAGTTGTATAAAATTCATCTTGCAGACATGAAAGAACTGCCTGGGTTTGAACTGTTGTCCCTAAAGCATTGTGCCCATGTCTATTACTTTTAAACTTTGTAAGTGGCTGCCAGCTGACATGAGTGCTGGGAGAGCAGGATGTGTCTGGCTTGATACTTAGTTAAGTTTGAAAAAATGCTGACCTCCATGTCTAGAATAAGGTCATGCAAGGGGTGGGAAGGTGTATTTGGGGAAGCACAAAGGGGAACAAATAGGGACTTTTATAATGATTATGATGTAATCCTTAAGTTGTGATGTATTTCCTAAAGTAAAAAATAGAAGTCAATAATAAAGCTGTTTATGTAACCCTGGTAAGAAAACACTCTTTTTAAGTATAAGTAAAGACGGCCTGAGCTATTTGGGGCCATTTGAGTACAATCCACTTGGTGGTCAGAAGTTTTCTTTGCACTGACACTATTTCCCTGTCTCAGTACCGAGGCTGGACCCTGGCAACAGTTCATTTAGCAGATGAGTTTCAAAGGAACCAATGAGTTGTCAGCTGAGGACTGGAGAGATGGCTCAGCAGTTATGAGCATGTACTGGTCATCTAGAGGACCAGAACCTGGTTCCCAGAACCTGTGTTGGATAGCTCACTACTATGTCTAACTCCGATTTTAGAACATCTGACACCATCCTTTGGTGTCTGCAGACAAAGCACTCAGGTGCACAAACCCACATTCACAAATCAGTATATGCACAATAATCTGGGGAGGGGGGAGTTTTGAGACAGGGTTTCTCTCTATGGCTCTGGCTTTCCTGGAACTTGCTCTGTAAAAGACACTGGTCTTGAACTCACAGATGTGCCTGCCTCTGTCTCTGAATGCTGGGATTAAAGGCATGTGCTGTAGCATGAGTCTTAAAAGTTCTTATTAATAAAAACAAATCCGGAGCCAGTTATTGGGGTGAAATGCTGGATGGTCAGAGAGACAGAACAAGCCACAGCTATCTCACCTCGCTGGATCCTCAGCTGGTCTTGTTTCCTCAGACTGGAGTCTCTGTGTCCTCATCCTAGTGGCTCTCAGCTGAACTGTGCTTGAAAGCCTAAATGCTTGACCAGCCAAATGCTTAACCAGCCAAATGCTTCTAGTCTCTGGTCCTCACGTCTTATATACCTTTCTGCTTTCTACCACCACTCCCTGGGATTAAAGGCTTGCTTTCTGGGATTAAAGGCGTGAGTCACCAAACTTGGCTGTATCCTTGAACACATGGATTTCTGCCTCTGGAATGCTAGGATTAAAGGCGTGTGCTACCACTGCCTAACCTCTGTTTAATATTGTGACTGTTCTGTCTCTGACCCCAGATAAGTTTATTAAGGTACACAATATTTTGGGGAACACAATACCACCACAATGTGCCACTATGCTTGGTTCATAATTAACTTCTTAAAGAGAAATAATTAGAAATAACTAGCCATGTTCCTTACTATTTTTAAGTAATAATGCATTAAAAATGCTTATGAGTTTGTTCATTGAACTTTGTAACATACATAACCAAAATAAAAAATAGCATCAGAATGATACTTTTATGAACTATTTTATATATAATTGTAATTTTTTGAGACTAAACTGTAAAATATTTAGTCACATGTAAGCAAAAATAAACAGCTGGTTTTGCTTCAAGAATTAAGAATAACTCAGTAACTTTTGCCCATTAAAAATTTAGCTTAAAATACAGTAAAGATGGGTGGAGCATAAAAATCTGTAAATGATTTTAAAAAAACTTAATGAATTCCTTAATGAGTAGGTGAAAATGTGTTTGTGATGCAAAAAGTCTAGAAGTATTTTTCTTTTTCTTCCTCTTTTTCCTCAACCATCCCCTTCTTTTTCCTCTCTTCTCTCTTTCCTTTTAATTCCCTCAAATTTCTTTCTAGAGTCTTCTCTCTTTCTCCTCTTCTATCTCCCCCTCCTCCTTCTCCCCTTCCTTCTCCTTCTCTTTCCCTCACTTCTCCTCCTTCCCCTTTCACCTTCTTTTTCTTCTTCTCTCCTCACTTATTTTTCGATGTATTTTATAGATGAGGCCCAACTTCATGTGTGATCAGAGAGGCAGAACTGTTAAGTCATTGATAGTGAGCCACACATCTAGTGAGTGGCAGAGTGGGACACAAGCAATGGCACTTGGGTGGGATTGTTGGAATGCATAAGGTGAGACAAGACATTGTAAGGAAATGCTTCAGAATGAGCACCTAAAAGTCAGCATGCTCTCTACAGAAAGAAAACAAGTAAAATGTTGGGCAGTGAAGTAATTTGTGAATTGATCGCAAAAATGGAACTTTACATTTACATGAGTCATGTTAATTCTTAGTAAGAACAAGAAAAAGTGAGTCTTGTAGAAGGAGAAATAAGCTTGTGTGTTTTCCCATCAAAGTAAATCATGAGAGTATTTTGTGCTATCTTTGTTGGTCTATGGAGCTCTGCATTCTGCATAGACTCTGACTAGCATTCAACTCATAGGTACAAAAGAAAGTGGTGGCCAGAACTCACTGGGTTTCAGACCCTTGGGAGGAAATTGCTATATGTAAAGGTGTCTCTTTCAATGAAGCATGGAAACCAAAAATGTAGATTATATTTTTAAGAGTTTAATGAGCTAGATGCTCATTAAATGCCAGCCAGTATTATCAGTATGTCTCTACATGCATGTGTCTATGTCTCTATGTAGGATGAATTTATCCATTTATCAATCTATCCACCCATTGTCCACCCATCTGTCTTTCAACCCATCAATCTTCTTATATTTCAAATTCCCATTTAAACTGATGTTACATTTACTTATTCTTTATCACTTACTGAGTTCAACAAAACCTTTAAAATATGTCTGTTTTTATTTAAATGAGAACAATACATTTACCTTTTTGAAAAATTTTACTTCATTTATATGACCCATTGTTATGGTTGGGACCCAGAGTGTGTCTCCCAAAGATTCACACATCAGTAACTTGCTCCTGATAGGGGACTGCATAGATTGTAGGATCTTTAACAGATGAGACCTAGTGCAAGGTATACTAATCAAATGTGCTTGGAAGGAGTAAGTGCACTTCTCATGGGACTCTAGCTAGTTCTTTTAGGAGCAAGAGTTATCAAAAGAACAAGACTAAGCCAGGCTTGACAGCAAATGCCAGTAATCCCAGCACTCAGGAAATTAAGACCAAAGGATTGCAAGATGGAAGCCTGCCTGAGTTACATAGTAAGACCCCAACTAAAACCAAAACAAAACAAAATGCAGAAAAAGGGTGAGACTGAAAGAATTGAAGTTTAGTCTCTCTGCCTGCTTGTCTTACCAAATGATATCTTCATCATGTACTTCCATCATTGTTATGTCAGATGCAAATAGATTATATGAATGGGGCAGTCTGATCTTGTACTTTTAGTCTTCCAAATATGAAAACTCAATAAATCTATTTTCTCTATGAAAGCATCCACAGTCAGGTCTTTTGTTATAGCAACAGAAAATGGACTAATAAGCCTGTATCCCCTTCTACATAGTTAGTATTCACCAAATACTAAATACTAATTTAGTCAATTACTAAATTTCGTAAAAATACTGACAGCTGTCAACCTTCTGCTCTTGTCCTTTGGACTTGACCCTATCTGTTACAGCCACTGAATCTCTGCTGGGCATCTGAGCTTCTTGACTATCTCTCATATTTCTTCTTTGGGTAAAAGACACCAGCCAATAACTCAACTAAATATAACAGTCCCACCACTGGAAGCCTTGCCTGGCTACAAGAGATGGCCAGTTCAGACTCTGTATCCTCCATTACAAGGAGTCCTCACTAGGGATTGCTCTCATAGATGCCAGGAAGTTTCCACTGCACTAGACTTCCACACTGCTCCTCCTAGTGCACCCCAATTCCAGCTGTCTATCCCTGTGCTCTCTCCCTCCACCCACCTCCAACCTGATGCCTCCCACTCCCATCCTCACCCACCCCAGTCCACCTGCAGAATCTATTCTATTTTCCCTTCCCAGAGGCATCTAGGCTTTCCCCCATAGTCTTTCTCTTTACCTAACCTCTCTGGGTCTATGGATTGTAGCTTGATTATCATTCCCTTAACAGCTAATATATACTTATAAGTGAAAATAACCATATTTGTCTTTCTGGCTTTGGGTCACTTCATTCACTTTTACTAGTCGAATCCATTTGCCTGCAAATTTCATGATGTCGTTTTTTTTTAACTGCTGAGTAATAATCCATTGTGTAAATGTACCATATTTTTTTTATCCAGTCTTCAGTTGAGGGACATCCAGGTGATTTCCAGTTTCCGGCTATTATGGGTAAGTCCACAATTAACATAGTTGAGCAAGTGTCCTTGTGGTAGGTTATAGCATCCTTTGGGTATATGCCCAAGAATGGCATAGCTGGGTCTTAATGTAAGTAGATTCCCAGTTTTAGGAGGAACCTCCATATTGATTTCCACAGTGGCTATACAAGTTTGCACTCCCATCAGCACTGGAGGAGTCTTCCCCTTGTTCCATAGCCATGCAACATGAACTGTCAGTTGTTTTATTTATCTTAGCCATTCTGACAGGTATAAGATGGAATTTCAAAGTATTTTTGATTTGCCTTTCCTGGTGGCTAAGGATGTTGCATATTTCTTTAAGTGTTTCTCAGCCATTTGAGATTCCTTTATTGAGAATTCTCTGTTTAGATCTATACTAACTTTTAAAATTTGATTATTTGATATTTCTTAATATCTATATGATTGAGTTCTTTATACATTTTGGACATTAGACCTCTATCAGATATGGAGTTGGTAAAAATCTTTCCCATTCTGTAGGCTACCTATTGTCCCATTGACAGTGTCCTTTGCCTAAAGAAGCTTTTCAGTTTCATGAGGTCTCATTTATTATTGTTGATCTTAGTGCCTATGCTATTGATATTCTGTTTAGAAAGTTGTCTCCTGTGCCAATGTGCTTAAGGCTGTTCCTCACTTTGTCTTCTATCAGGTTCAATGTGGGTGGTTTTATATTGAGGTCTTTCATACACTTGGACTTGAGTTTTATGCCAGGTGATAAATATGTATCTCTTTGCATTCTTCTACGTGCAGACATCTAGTTTGACCAGCACCATTTATTGAAGAAATTTTTCAAGCCTGTATTTCTGGTTTCTTTATCAAAACTTGGGTGTCCATAGGTGTGTGAATTTATATGTGGGTCTTCAATTCTATTCCCTTGATCAATGTGTCTGTTTTTATGCCAATATCATGTGGTTATATTATGATAGCTCTGTAGTACTACTTGAAATCTGGGATGGTGATACCTCCAGCCATTCTTTAATCCTGTTTTTTTTTTTCCCATGTGAAGTTGAGAATTGTCCTTTCAAGCTCTGTAAAGTATTGTCTTGGAATTTTCATGAGGATTGCATTGAATCTGTAGATTGCTTTTGGTAAGATGGACATTTTTCTATGTTAATCCTAGCAATCCGTGAGCATGAGAGATCTTTCCATCTTCTAATACCTTCTTCTTCAAACACTTGAAGTTTTTATCATTGAAGTTTTTCACTTGCTTAGTTAGTGTTACCTCAAGATATTTTATATTATTTGAGGCTATTGTGAAAAGTGTTTCCCCTGTTTTCTTTGTCAGTCCATTTGTCATTTGTATTTAGAGAGGCTACTGATTTTTTTTTAGTTGATCTTGTATCCAGTCATTTTGCTGAAAGTGTATATCAGCTGTAGGAGTTCCCCAACAGAATTTTAGGGCCACTTATGTATAATATCATATCAGATGCAAATAAAGATACCTTGACTTTTTCTTTGCCAATTTGTGTTCCATTGATCTTCTTCAGTTGTCTTATTGCTCTAGCTAAGACTTCAGGTGCTATATTGAATGGATATGGAGAGAGTGGACAGCCTTGTCTTGTTCCTGATTTTAGTTTAAATGCTTTGACTTCCTCTCCATTTAATCTGATGTTGGCTATAAGCTTGCTGTAAATTGTTTTTATTATGTTCAGATATGTCCCTTGTATCCTTATCTTTCCAGCAGTTTTATAATAAAGGAATTTTGGATTTTGTCAAAGGCTTTCTCAGCTCTAATGAGATGATCATGTTTTTTTCTTTCATTTTATTTATATGATGGATTACACTTACTGATTTTCATATGTTAAAAAATATTGTATTTTGTCAAAAATGTTTTTGTAATCTAATGAGATGATTGTGGTTTTTTTTCTTTGAACTTATATGGTAGATTACATTACTGATTTTCATAAAATGAACAATCCCTGCATCTCTGGGATGAAGCCTACTTGATCATGGTAGATTATCTTTTTAACATGTTTTTGGATTAGGTTTGTAAGTATTTTATTGAGTAATTTTGTGTCACAGTTCATAACAGAAATTGGTTTGTAATTATCTTTCTTTGTTGAGTCTTTATGTGGTTTGGGTATCAGGGTAATGGTGGCCTCATAAAATGAACTGGGCAATGTTCCTTCTGTTTCTAGTTTGTGGAATAATTTGAGATGTATTGGCATTAACTCTTCTTTGAAAGTCTGGTAGAATTCTGTGCTAATGGCGTCTGGCCTAGGGCCTTTTATTTTTTTTTTTAATGACCGCCTATATTTCACTAGGGGCTATAGGTCTATTTTAAATTATTTATCTGATCTTGATTTAACTTTGATAAGTAGTACTTACCAAGCAAATTATCCATTTTGGGGGTTATACTTTCCAATTCTGTGGAATACAAATTTTTATTTTAAGTATGTCCTTATGATTCTCTGAGTTTCATAGGTATCAGTTGTTATGTTCTCTTTTCATTTTTGATTTTCTTAATTTGGATAGTCTCTTTATTTCAGTTAGTTTGGATAAGTGTTTGTCTATATTGTTGGTTTTCTTAAGTACTAACTCCTCATTGTTTCATTGCTTCTTTATATTGTTCTTGTTGTTTCTATTTTATTGATTTCAACCCTCAGCTCGATAACTTCTTGCCATCTACTCCTCTTTTGGTTTTTCACCTTTCAGGTGTGCTGTGAAGTTCCTACTATGATGTCTCTCCAGTTTCTTTATGTAGGTCCTTAGTGCTATGAGCTTTCCTCCAAGCACTGCTTCTTTCGTTGTGTCCTGTAAGTTTGGGTATGCTGGATATTCGATTCCATTGATTTCTAGGAAGTCTTTAATTGGTTTATTTCTATCTTGACCCATTTTTTTTTTTTATTGAGCAGAGAGTTGTTCAGTTTCCATGAGATTATAAGCTTTCTGTTGTTTCTGTTGATGTCAAGATTTAATCCATGGTGGTCTGATAGGATGCAGGGGGCTATTTCAATTCTCTTGTCTCTTGAGACTTGTTTTGTATCTGAGCGTGTGTTCAATTTTGGAGAAAGTTCTGTGAGGTGCTGAGTATAAGATATAGTCTTTTGTGCTTGGGTGAAAAGTTTGGTAAATATCAGTTAGGTCCATTTGATTTATAAAGTCTGTTAGCTCCAGCATTTCTCTGTTTAGTTTTTATCTGG
This sequence comes from Peromyscus melanophrys, assembly GCA_902168415.1. Taxonomy (NCBI): domain Eukaryota; kingdom Metazoa; phylum Chordata; class Mammalia; order Rodentia; family Cricetidae; genus Peromyscus; species Peromyscus melanophrys. The sequence goes on along the minus strand of CABHPR010150632.1, from coordinate 63,901 downwards.
ATGGCGTGTATATTGATGAAAGTGGGGTGTTGAAGTTTCCTCCTATCAGTATGTGAGGATCAATGTGTGATTTAAGATGTGGTAGTATTTTTAAAAAGACAAGTGCCCTTCTGTTTGTGGCATAGATGTTAAGAACTGAAATGTCATCTTGGTGGATTTTACCTTTGAGGACTATGTAGTGTCCTTCTCAGTCTCTTTCCAGTAATTTCGGTTTGAAGTATATATTTCTATGAATATATATGCATATATGTATATATTTCTCGTCTTTTACCCTGCAGGTTCTTTGTACATATAGTATGACTTCTCTGTTACCCCAGACCCTTTCACAGGGTCCCCCCTGGTGCTATAACAGTACTACAGCTCCAGCTTCCTCTCCCTGCTGTGAACACTCCCTGTGTATCCCACAGACCATCCCCTTCCTGCCTCATAAGTATGTCCTAGCCCCCAACCAGGGTGGACATTCCCTGCTCAATAATTGGCATGGGAAATTGAAGCCATTCATATTCAGAGATATCAATGAACAATGATTTCTAATTACTGTTATTTTGTTATTATTATTGTCATTGTTGATGGTGGTGGTGTGTGAGTGAATGTGTTTGTGTGTGTGTGTGTGTGTGTGTGTGTGTGTGCATGCTTCCCTTCTTTTTGTTTTGCTAGTGCAAGATTATTTATTTTCTGTGTTTTTATGTGTGTAGTTAATCTCCTTGGTTTGAATTTTTCCTTCTAGCACCTTCTGTAGGGCTAGATTTATAGATAATTGTTTGAATTTGACTTTAACACGGAATATTTTATTTCCTCCATTTATGTTGGTTGACAGTTTTGATGGTTATAGTAAACTGGACTGGGTGGGATCTGTGGTATCTTAGAGTCTGCAGGACATCTGTCCAAGCCCTTCTGGTTTTTAGAATCTCCACTGAGAAGTCAGGTGTTGTTCTAATAGGTCTGCTTTTATATGTTACTAGTCCTTTTCCTTTGCAGATTTTAATATTCTTTTACTGTTCTGTATATTTAGTGTTTTGATTATTATGTGGTGAGGAGACTTTCTTTCCAGGTCCAATGTATTTAGAGGTCTGTGTGTTTCTTGTACCTTTATAGGCATCTCCTTATTTAGGTTAGAAATTTTTTCTTCTATAGTTTTGTTGAAAACAATTTATTGGTCTTTAAGCGGATATTTTTCTCCTTCCTCTATTCTTACTATTCTTAGGTTTGGTCTTTACATAGTGTCCCAGAGTTCTTTGATGTTTTGCATCAGAAATGTTTTAGATTTAACATTTTCTTTGACCAAGGTATCATTTTTCTATCATAGCGTCAATCTCTGAAATTCTCTCTTCCGTCTCTTGTATTATGTTGGTGAAGCTCTGGAGTTCCTGTTCATATCCCTAAATTTTTCATTTCTAGGATTCCCTGTTTGTTTTCTTTATTGCTTCTATTTCCATTTTCCGGTCCTGAACAGTTTTTTTTCCTTCAACTGTTTGCTTTTTCCTGGCTTTGTTTATGGGATTTATTCATTTGTCTTTAAGGACCTCTGGCATCTTCATATAATTGGTTTTAAAGTTTTTTTCTTATGCTTCAGCTATGCTAGACTATGTGGTGAATATCTGGGCTCTGGTGGAGACATATTACCCTGGCTTTTTCTGCCTCTTTTTTGATCATGTCCTTTTTATTTAAGAAAAAAATTTTATTCATTTTACATACCAATTAAAGATCCCCTCTTCCCTCCTCACACCTCTCCAGCCTCCCCCCTCCCAACCCACTCCCCATTCCCTCCTACAAGAAGGTACCCTGGGATACCTTTAGCAGAGGCAGGTCCAGGCCCCTCCCCCTGCATCAAGGCTGTGCAAAGTGTCCCATCATAGGTAGTGGGCTCCAAAATGTCTGCTCATACATCAGGGGTGGATTCTGATCCTGCTGCCAGGGGACCCCTTAAGTAGATCAAGCTACACAACTGTTTCACTATGCTGAAGGCCTAGTCCAATCTCATGGAGGCTCCACAACTGTTGATCTAAATTTCATGAGTTCCCACTAGTTTGGCTTGGTTGTTTCTGTAGGTTTCCCCATCATGATCTTGATGTCCCTTGTTCATAGAATTCCTCTTCTCTATCTTTGACTGGACTCCTGGAGCTCGGCCTGGTGTTGGGCTGTATATCTCTGCATCTGCTTCCATCAGTTACTGGAGAAAGGCTCTATAACAAGAGTTAAGATGTTCACTGTTGATTGTGTACTTATGCTGACAGCTGGGTTTGGGGTTAATATGGGTCTTGGTACTGGATTCTGTGTTTGTCTTTTTTTGGGTGAGATTTTTATTCCTTGGCTTCTGTTGCCTCTGTGGATTTTCAGAGAATGTGTTGGCCAAGTGTCACCTGTTTTACTGGTCTGCTTGACTGGTGTCTTCACAAGGAATACTTGCTGGTGTTGGAGGCTGGGGGAAGGAGAGGCCATGGGGAGATGAATGGTCAGGGGGATCCATGAAAGGCATGGGATGGAGGGAAAGCTGCCTGTGGTGTTCTGTTACAACCTAGGGATGACCTTGGAAATTGGGGCTGAGAAAATAGAGAGAATGGGGAAAGTCTGTGGGGCAGCCAACTTGGTCCCTTGGCAGGCACTGGTTATGGGTGAACATTGAGTGTCTACCCAGTTGGGGGCTGGGACACAGTGAAGAGATAGGAAGAGAAAGACAGCAGGGGATGGTCTGTGGGATACACAGAAGGTGTTCACAGGGGGCAGAGGAAGTTGCAGCTGGTGTTCTGTTGCAGCATTAGGGGGGACCCTGTGAATTGGGTCTGGAATAACAAAGAAGTCATAATATATGTGTAAAGTACCTGTAGGGTAAAGGAGAGAAATATATACATATATATGGTTACGTATTTATAGAAATATATACATATAAAATTTTAAAATACAATAATTCTTTTTTTAAAAAGGAAAAGTCTTGACATGACATTATGAGACAAGGAACCTCCAAAGATGCCATTGAGTTAGGTTTCTGTTGACCATCTACTTCTAGGCATACAGTTAACCATTAAGAGTAGTTTGTTTCTGGGGCTGGAGGAGTGGCTCAGCATTTAAGAGCTGCTGCTTCTGGAGGTCCTGAGTTCAATTCCCAGCAACCACATGGTGGCTCACAACCATCTATAGTGAAATCTGATGTCTTCTGCTGGCATAAAGTTGTACATGCAGATAGAGTACTCATATTCATAAAATAAATAAATAAATAAATACAACTTTTGTTTTAAAGAGTAGTTTGTTCCCTTGGAGAAAACTAAATTTTCCTTGGCAAGTCATTATCAACTGTAGATAATATCTGGGTTAGGGATGATGGGCATGTGTCCTCTTCTCCTTTTAACTCTAGGACTCCATTTGGTGAAGACCTGTGCAGGCCCTATGAATGCTGCCTCAGTTTCTATGAGCTTATATGTTAGTCAAACACTCATTCTCTGCTGGTGGGAGTGCAAACTTGTACAGCCACTATGAGAATCAATGTGTCAGTTCCTCAGGAAGATGGGAATCATTCTACCTCAAGATACATCTATATCACTTTTGGGCATACACCCAAAAGATGCTTCATCCTACTACAGAGACCCTTGTTCAACAATGTTCCTTGCTGCATGATCCCTAACATCCAGAAATGGAAACAAACTAGATGCCCCTCAACAGATGAATGAATAAAGAAAATGTAATACATTTACACAATGGAATACTACTCAGCAGTTGAAAAAGTGGAATTATGAAACTCACAAGTAAACTGATGAAACTGAAAAAAAAATATCATCCTAAATGAGATAACCCAGAGCCAGAAAGACACATGGAATGTATTTGCTTGTATGTGGATATTAGCTGTTAAGTCAGTGATAACCAAGCTACAATCCATAGAATCACAGAAGTTATGTATGGAATAGGGACTGGGGGTGGGATGGGAGAATATATCTCCTTAGGAAATAAATGGAATAAATAGAGATGGGGGATGGGAACAAGAAGATCAAGTGGGGAGGGGGAGGGAAGAGAGAAATGAAGGAGGGAATATGGGGAGAAACTGTTAAAATTAAGGGATATTTGAGAGGTAGTATGGAAAACAGGATGTCTCCATCAAATCCCTCCCCTCAAGGCTCAGGGAACCCTACTGGGGAGAAGGCAGAAAGACTATAAAAGCTAGAGGGGATGGATGACATCAAGGAGCCAGGACCCTCTAAATCAACAGGATCAATACACATAAGAACTCACGGAGACTGAGGCAACATGCACAGGGCCTGTAAAGATCTGGAACAGATGGTGTCCTAGAGCTGAAAGGAGGAAGACACATGCCCCAACCCCTAACCCAGAAACTATCTTCGATGATAATCACTTAATAATACACCAGCACAAAGTTTTCCACCAGATTATCACACAGTAAACTCTGTCAATTTCTTCTAATCTGAATACAAAAATTGCCTTTTTACATGTCATTTTATCAACCTGCTGTCACTCAATCTCTTCTCTCCCTTCATTTTCACCCATCCTGCTCACTGCTGTTTGTCAGTGTATTTTGGTTTTGCACATGCAATTGTATGTTCTTACAAATAGACTTCAAGCTCAATGTGCACATAAGAAACATTCAAATATCCTATATTTGGCAGCAGAATTGCACAATGTTTTATAACAGGGCCCATTATTTACTGAATAAATTTGTACTACTGGCAACTACAGTAATGATGCATGAACTTATTCTTATGTGAATAAGAATGTGAGTAACTTGTCCAGCTCCTAAACTTTCTTTTACATTTAAGAATATTAGAACCAATAAACTTATCCGTAAACAGTATTAAAGTCCTCCCAGCTTTCCAGGTACCCTGAGGCTCTCTAGAGTACAGACCTTTTACCAGGATCTCAGAGTCATTTATAAGTTACTAATCAATCCTCCTCTGGTTTCAAACATGTTGATAATTTATCTTCTAGTCTAGAACATTGTCTTCCTTAGATTTTTAGCTACAATCACTTTTTTTTTTGTCTCCTGGAATAGATATAAAAGCCCTGTAATACTTGCTATTAAATTTACTAGTAGTTAACTTCTTAAATACACATTTTATACAAAGCAACTCTTTATAGTCTATTGAAGTTGAAACTTTTGGTGTGACATCCATTTGAATTTTAATATATAGTATGTCTGTATGTATGAACTTGTGTGTGTGTGTGTGTGTGTGTGTGTGTGTGTGTGTGTGTGTGTGTGTACATTCATCACATCTTTGTAGAATTTTAAGACTCAGCTCTTATTTCAGGTCACCTATCCTACTTCGAACAACAATGCTCAGGTTGAAAAGGGATTTATCTTCACGGCTGACATTGCAGTTTCAAGAAAAATCTTAAAGGAGCCTGACAGCTGCTGTGAAATCCTGGAATTTCTCCCCTCTCCTCTATGACACCTTGATAAGCAATTATAGCATAATTACCTTAACAAGTGGCATTACAGGAAATTATTGTCATTCTCCTGTTAAAATAACACATAATCATCAGCGAGTGAATTCTAGAATCCCCAATCAGCATCTCATTACCTGCAGTTGGCTCCAAAAGGAGCTCAATTGGTGGGCAATAACTGACAAGGTATCTGAAGGGAGAAAGATGAAGGAGGACGATTTGGGGAATCAACAGGAATACAACCCAGTTAACCCCCAAAGATCAAATTTGCAGTGCACCAGCAATGTTGCCTGGCAGTCAGCGAGCCCCACAAACCTGGCAGCTTCTTTGTTTTCTGTAAATATGTTTGCGTCCCATCCCTGCCATCTTGGTTTTTTCCAAGACAGTCACCTTCTTCTACAAAGCAGCAAATTATGCAGCTATGTTCCATAAATGACACCATTTTCAACTGCATGTCACTTCAATAAAAACATTTATTTAAGCCATTCACTTCTTGATACGATAATTTGCTTCTGAATGCAGTTGGGTTTTAGCAACAGAAACAGGAAAATAAATCTTTAAAATCCATTCCATACTGCATAAGGCCTGACTTTTTATCAAAGATCTTAAGCAGTAAGATTAACAGAAACCAAGGGGCAAAATTAGACGGTTTAATTCTCTCTCTCTCTCTCTCTCTCTCTCTCTCTCTCTCTCTCTCTCTCTCCCTCTCTTTCTCTGTGTGTGTTGCATGGTTTTGTATATGTTTGTAGGTTTGTGTATGTGCTTGTGTGTGGTGAATGTGCGTGCATTGTAAAGGCCAATACTGGATGTCTTTCACTGTTTTTGTCAACTTTTTTTTTTTCAGACAGGGTCTCTCAGGATCTTTTGCATAGACTGGATGAAATAATTGCATAGACTGGACAAGAATCTCCTGTGTCCACCTTCTCAATGCTGAGATCACAGTCATACAGCACTGGCTTTCTACATGGATGGTAGGAATCTAAGTTCAAGTTCTCATGTGCAGCTTGAGAGGTTGCTTAGGCAAGTATCTGCTGCAGCAGGGCTTCTGCAGCAAGCAACCTGCTGACAAAGTCATCTCCCCAGGCCCTAGAGTTTCTTTTCCGCCTAAGGAAAATGAGAGTACATATGCTTGCAAACAGCAGTAGAGACCCACCATACCTCCATATGGAACATCTGCTGCCCAGGCACCTTGGGCCTCATTAGAACACGATCCCTTTACCAAAATCTGGGAGTTATTAATAAATTGCTAGTCAACCCTTCCCTGAATGTCCAGATGACTTTGGTTCCATAGCTTTTTTGAAATATGTAAATAAAGAGGGAAAAGAAAAACAACATTCCAGTGAGTACCTATTGTAGGGCTTGATGAAATAAGAAGGTGAATCTTTCCATAAGTATTCCACAGCAAGTCTAGACTAGACACCTGCCAGAGCGCCATCTTTCCAAAGACTGTGAACAAAAAAAATATCAATGTTTGTGTTATTTTGTGTGGTGAGAAGAAAAAGGAGTGAATGAGAAAGAAGTACAAGATCACAGAAGATACGTGCTACAGCCTACACTACCTGTGAGTAGAACTTTCCAGGGCAACTGATGCATCCCAAGAGGAATAAATGATATGTGAAAGCTCACGTTTTCAATGAGTCTCCTCCCCCTTTACACAGATTTCTCAGGTTAGATTCATTCTATTGGTTTAAATTAGAAAAGCCTTTGACTCCTTGTACAACTTTGTCACCAAGGCTATTTAAGTCTATATGAAGGGGTGAAAGAAAAAACTAGACTTCTGTGAATTCCTGCCATGAATGATAGTGATGTACAGTGATATAAAATGCAACTTCTAAAAGAAAAAAATCTGATAGTATAGAGAAATAATGACACCCAATCCAACGCCCAGATTAGACAAATGCTTATGTACTGTGTTTCATTTTTCTTAGCAATTCCTAATCACAGTTGTATTTGTGTTGTTTTAGATTCTAAACACTAGAAAATGTTAAAGTTTTGGCAAATGAATAGGGATTCAACTACATGTCTTAAATCTATTTTCAATTTTCACAGAAAATACTCACTGAGATGAGAACACATAAAGTATAATATATTCTGAAAGTGTGAAGAGCATCAGGTCATTTGGTGGCATGAAGAAAACCACACTGCTACTTTGTTATTAAGGAGAAGTTTTAAAATTGTGTATTGTGGGCTCCTAGTTGTGTTAACACTTCCTGAAGGACACAAGCAAATATCTACACAGCCCAGAGAGGTCAACAACAGATCAAAGGAACAATTTCATCCAAGTCCACTTTTCTGAATCTCTGAGATTATTGGGGTGATGACAGGAACATGGTTGAGAAATCACTTATGGGAACATGGGTTGGGGGTTACTCACAAGAGTATGAGTGTCCCCCAAACAACTACATCACCAAACAGAATGAGATATGACATATGCCAGGTCTCTACTCATCACTTCTCTATGTCATATGACTTTTTTAGAAACTGTTCTGACAGTTCACAACATTCAGCATTCTATATCATTCTTTGCTCTTATTATTTATGATAGTTCACAAAATACAACTTCGTGCCTAACCGTGGTGGCCTTAATATCTTCATATTGTGTCATCAGTCTCTGCAATCCAGTATGTATTTCTGTCTTCCTTATTTATTCATCCATCAAACATCTGTCACATTTGTTAAGTCCTTATTACTACTGAGGCAGTTTGGGTGGTAAGGATGAAGAAAGCTAAAAATGTTCAAAGCAGCCTCCAGCCATGAGCTTCAATAAGGACAACAAAAGTGCTGAGTAAAGAATGCAAGGTAATTTTTGAAAGTTATAGTAAAAAAAATAAAAATAAAAACAAGTTTATATTTTTATTTTCTTGGAAAATCCTAAATTTGCTTTGTGGCTATCCTCATCTGTAGCAGGAGTCTTAAAAGTTCTTATGAATAAAATCAAACCTGAGGCTAGTTATTGGAGTGAACACTGGAAGATCAGAACAGAACCAGCCACAGCTACCTCACCTCGCTGGATCCTCAGCTGGTCTTGTCTTCTCAGACTGGAAGCCTCTGTGTCCTCAAATGCTTCTCCAGGCCAATTGCTTCTAGTTTCTGGTCCTCACGCCTTATATACCTTTCTGCTTTCTACCACTACTCCCTGGGATTAAAGGCTCGCTTTCTGGGATTAAAGGCATGGGTCACCATGCTTGGCCGTTTCCAATGTGGCCTTGAACTCACAGAGATCCAGAGGGATTTCTGTCTCTGTAATGCTAGGATTAAAGGTGTGTGCTACCACTGCCTAACCTCTGTCTCTCTGTCTCTCTCTCCACACACACATACACACACACACACACACACACACACACACACACACACACATGTTAGTGTCCACAAAGGTTAGAAGGGGGCGTCAGATTCCTGGAGCTGGAGTTACAGAGGTTGTGAATTGCCACATGGATGTTGGACAGTGAACCTAGGTCCTCTGGAAGAACAGCCAGTTCTCTTAACAGCTGACTCATTTCTCAAGCCCTCAATAAATGCACTTCTATTTAGAAAGTTTTGCTACAATGTGTGTGTGTGTGTGTGTGTGTGTGTGTGTTGTGTATGTTTGTGTGTTACGTATATATATGTATGTATGTATGTATGTATGCATGTTTGCACCACACGTGGCACCTATACACACACACACACACACACACACACACACACACACACACACACACACATTGTAGCAAAACTTTCTAAATAGAAGTGCATTTATTGAGGGCTTGAGAAATGAGTCAGCTGTTAAGAGAACTGGCTGTTCTTCCAGAGGACCTAGGTTCACTGTCCAACATCCATGTGGCAATTCACAACCTCTGTAACTCCAGCTCCAGGAATCTGACGCCCCCTTCTAACCTTTGTGGACACTAACATGTGTGTGTGTGTGTGTGTGTGTGTGTGTGTGTGTGTGTGTGTGTGT
>CABHPR010150632.1:0-27275 GCA_902168415.1 Peromyscus melanophrys | reverse complement strand
ATATATATATATATATATATATATATATATATATATATATATATATACTCATAAAAAACACACAAAGAATGGGTAAACATTCAGAAATACTTTCTGCCAGACTCTCATTGAGTCTTCAAACCAACAATTTTTGGAAGATTTGTGAGCAGTAAAAACTAGATTCTAACAGAATAGCAGTGTGTGCATGTGTGTATCATCTGTCCTCTATCTTTTGTTATTGTTTTTTCACTTTGATTTGTTGTGTGGTTAATAAACTCAATCAATCTAAACCAAAAGTATGAACTACAGTATTATACATGCACAGGGTTCTGAAGGAGACCTTAAATGTTCTCTATCTCCACCTTGCATTCCCTTGAGATTAGGCTGGCAGTGAGCAAACCCCAGCCACCTTCCTGTCTCTACCCATAGCATTGGCATTACAAGCCTACTAATGACCATGTTTAAATTTTATGTGTATGCTGGGTACTTGATTTCATTCTTGCACAGCAAGTGCTCTTACTTACTGAGCCATTTTCCCAGCCCTTGGAATCTTTCTTATGTCTAGAATGTAGTAAATATTTTCTATGGTCATTTGTAATAAGTTTCAAAGAGTCCATTAGTACTAAGGAGAAAATGTAAATCATTATTAACTGTTATTATAATAGCTAATTACTATATATTATAATGACTCAACTCTCATGTTGCATAATGTAAGAGCAATTAATTGCTCTGAATTAGAAAATATTTCTAATTAGTGAAGTAAAGAGAACGATCTAGATTTGGGTACTTTCTGTATATAAACTTATAAAAATTTGAGTACATCTTTGTATATATGTGGACATGCATATTTTTCTGGAAAAAAGAATTACAAATTATATAAAGTATTCACCAGTATTTTGACATGAGAATTAAGAACTCTGGGTTTGAGTCACCACTAAGCACAGTTTGTGTGTGTTTGGAGAGAATTGTGTTATGTATAAAGTGTCATATAATTTATATATGGCAAAGACTACAGATTCTACCACAAATTGAAATCTAGATTAGATAATTATATTAATAAATTGTCATTTGCTTTTGGAGATAACTCAGAAACTTACTCCCTGACTCATTTCAGACTCAGAAGTGCAGCTATTAACCCTACTTCAGATCCATGCATTTTTGTCAAGAGTCCTCCAAAAACCCTTGTCTGAGGATGAGCTGCCACTATCAACTCCATGACAGGGAGGAAAGACTTGCAAAAAAATCTGAGTAAAATGCTTAATCCATAAAAACAGAAGATGAACCATTTCCTACAAAATATCACTGTTATTTATCCTGTGGCGTCAATATGCTTACCACAAAAAGAAGACATTCAGCCATAGAAGCTCAACCTTGGAGAGAAAGCACAATTGCCAATTTCAACTGGCTGCCTCAGTGTCTCTGGTTGGTTTCTGCTGAATGGTATGGGCTCTAGATTTGATGATATTATTTCTATCTGTTGTTGGTTCCTTTACATAGAATCTTCACTAAGGGGACACTTGCCTGCCTGGGACTCTCTATAGAGAACTCTAGCTAGCTGCCTCACTGGAGCTTCCTCAGTCTGCTTTTCCTGAATGTTTGCAAGCTTCCAATTTTATGATGTTACTATTCTGCATTTGTTTGCTCTTTTAATTGGAAATCTCATGAAATAGGATACTCTGTTCTACCTGTGATTCTCTATATTGGGAACTGCACCTGACTTCATTAAAGGGGCTTCCCCATTTGATTTCTGCTGAATGTTTTGAATACCCAATTTGCTAATGCTTTGCTATCTAGCTATATACTATATATATATATATATATAACTATATACTATATATATATATCTCATATATTAGCTACCTAATCTTTTTCTGTCATCTAGCTGTTTATCATCAATCTACCTGTCATCTGTCATCTGCTGGTTATTCTTTTACTTTGGTTTGTTGTATGCTTAGTAAACTCAATAATTATAAACCAAAATATCAACTGTATAATTGTTTGTAATTTATCTGAAAAAGTGCAGTGATCACTTATGCAAAGAACACTTATGAATAAAAAAGGAAATATATATAAAATCAGCAAAGCAAAGTACATGTAACAAGACAAGATAATAACTGTAGCAAAACTTAAAATTGACAAATAATTTACACAATATAAATTTAAGAAATAATACAGAAAGCTTTGTATCTAAATTGTTAATAGCATATTGTAAATCTCATTGAGTCTGTATACAATGTAACTGCAGGTAACCTGATACTCTAGTACATAAAATTGTTCCCTCAGTTGTAGACCAACATACCCCTTGCCATCCCCTGTACACCCAGAAACTGAAAATTAAGTAGATGGATGGTAGTAGCAGGAATTTTTATCAATTAATTTTAATGTACAGATAGAGATTGTATATGCCATGTTTATCACATAGAAAAGAATAGGTGAACTATTCAGGAGGATCAAATGAAACAACATATAAACTACCTCTAATATTTACCATTTTCCTTGTATTGACAATGTTTAAAATCGACTTGTTTACCTTGTTATAGACTAAGAACCAGATTTTGCACTTGAATGGGGGCTAAAGACGAGCACGGGCAAAAGGCTGATGAGAGCAGCATGTACACTGGTAGATACGGATTGGTACTATCACTAAGAACTCTTGTTTAGTCTCATACAAATATGGCTACATGTGGAAATTTAATGTGAGAAATTATACAAGAACCTGGAAGAAACATCACTCCAAAGCACAAGCCCACTCACAAACTATATATTGTTTTCTAATAGCATTTTCCAAGATAGAGAATAGAGTTCCTTGGAGGTATGGCCAATTCTAGCAATGAGGCAAGAAATACACAGAAGATGGGACATGGACTCAGAAAATAAGAATTTGTTCAAAGCTCCGAACACCAACTCCCACACTGACAATAGTATGTCAAAGAAGTAAATTTGAAATGATTCCCAGTAGGCAAAGCTGAATATTTTTAATAAAAAATAAAAAAAAATAGCAAAGAGGTAATGGTTATGCTCCAAAATGTAAAATAAATATTTGCATAGGTATAAACATAAAGGTATCCAAGCAAAGTATGAAAAACTACCACAAACATTCTGACTGAAAATCAGAAGGACTTTAAGATGAGTTCCCAGGAAATGTGAAAGATATTGAGGAGAGACTAGAGGCATCTGAATATATCATGTATTTTATTAGACTCATGATAAGTGTGTGTTGGCTTTGACAAGTGTACTATACTAATACAAATAAGAGAAACTAACATGGGGATTTACTTGAGAACTTTCTATGCTAACTTCTCAATTATTCTTTAGATCACAAACTGCCCTAAAATTAAATTAGTAAAGTAAGAAATAAAACAAAATATAGATGAGGAGGCCCAAAACATAGCAAACATCTCAGATTCCAGTCCAGATCAGGATATAATTCATAAATGCCACCTACTGCTTTTCTTCCTATGAAAAATAACACTAAAATAAGTTAGGGTGTGTGTTACAAAGACTCAGAAAATCTCTTCATAGAAAAGTCTCTACAGGCAGCAGAGACATCCCTGTAGAGGTAAGTATACAGAAAACTGCATGGCCTCACGTGGCTTGTTAATGGTAGGATTAGAACTAAATGTAATTCATTAATGACAGAAACTTAAAATTGCATGAACTGGACTTCTCCTATTATGCCAGATACAAGCAGAAGTGCAGCTCCTTTAAAAACTTCATTTCAACCCTGTAACTCCTGAGAAGTCGCCAAGGAAGATTTCAAGATCGAGGTCCTAGGCTTCACCAAACAAGCAGCAAAGTATTGATAAAGAAGAATGACAATAATATGTTTCTGGGGAAATCATCTCACATTGGATTCTTCATCCTAATTTCAATGGGGTGAGCCAGAGTCCTGTATTCTACCTCCATGGGGACTAAAAAGAGGTTAATGAGGCTCAGAGTGGAAGTCAATGGAATCCTTCAGGAGTCTGCTAGAAGCTTAACTAGTAAAAAGCAGAATTAGAGGTCAGAGTCTGCTCCTGTAGTGAGTTTACATTCTTCTTGTCCAAGATTTTTCTTATCTTGGTATATGTAAGTATATGGTGTGCTACATTAGGAATGCATGCTCTCATTGACGTGTTTATTTGTATGCAAACATACATGTATCATGTGTGCACGCATGTGTACATTTATATTATTGTGTTCCAACATGTGCATTGTAAAGAAGAGCATATGTGTGGTATTGTATGGGTGTATAAGTACATGAATGTGTGTGGCAGCAGTATCAGGGGTGGGAAGGAGAGAAAATGCTTTGTATTTGTGAAGCTGGGATTCTGGTTGCAGCTTTGTGCATCCTCTTGTGCTTAGAATGTCAGTAGGGACAATTTACATCCTGATTTAGGTGTGAAGAGACTGAAAGAGACAAGAAAATCTCATAAAGTCAGGTGTGTGCCCAAGGATATTACAAACAAGAGTCGTTTCAATTTCCTTTATTTGCCAAGTATTCCCGGATTAATATTAAGTATTTTTTAATGATAAGAAAAAAAGTGTGTCTTCGTAAATCAGAGTAAATGACATTTTCAAAACCAAGTCAATACAAATGAGCAGCTCTAGTGTTGGGCCATGCAAGAGAGGTAGACAATGGTCACTACTGAAATTATACCTCTTGATTTTAGCCCATCAGCCTTCTGTGTCTTCGTAGAAGTTTGAAGGACTACAAAGATCAAGGAAATCATTTAAACTCAACTTATTCTCTTTTATTGTTCAAAATGATCTATTCGTTTTTGTGCTTTAAATGATCAACTCCTTCATTTAAATGACTTCTAGAAACACGACTTCTAATGAAAACCCCATTATGCTTCTTCATAACTTTTGACTTGAGTGAGTTCAGCTCTGGGCTCAGAAAGATATTAATTTAAAAAGAGAAGAAAAAAGATAGGATGTAATGAGCTGTGAAAAGACTGTACGTCCGGAAAGAATAACACTGAAAGATACTTAATATAGAGCCAATTATTTGACTGGCATTTGGATCTTGCCTTTTGTAATAACTTCCACAGAAGAAAATTTCAACATAGAAGTTTTTCTCAACAATATACACAATGCACAGGAAGATTTGGGGCAGTTATCCACAAGCTAGGGTATCTTCAAACATTGATGAAGGTTGCAGAGTCTTTTGGTAAGTTTCCATGTCTCTTTTTCATCTTTATATCTTATACTTGGAGTGGAAAAAGTTAACTGCATTTACATATACATGATATATACAGCAAATAAGTGAATATAAAATATGCCACAAATAAATATTAATTACTATTAGTTATTCATTAATGATGTTAATATTGTTGTGGTTGCATGAGATTTCAGGAAACACTATAAAGATGTTATAATGCAATAAATAATCAGATAAGAAATAAATTATAACAATACCCATAATACATTAATTGGTGGAGGTTATTTCATGTAAATGTATATACAAAAGTTATTATCTGGAAATTGGTCAAAGGGAACACTTCTTCAAGGCTATCCTCTCAATGCAATGCAAAAAGAGAAGGAATAGCCTCAGGAGCTACAATGACAAAATTGAAACTTGCTTCCTGGAAGTGCCTGAAAAAAAGAAAGCTCCTCCCCTATATTTGAGTGAAACTGAAACAGGTTATTACTAGTGACAGAAAGCATAAATTATTGCAATAAAAATATTAAATGGAAAAAAAGAAAAAAAATATTAAATAGATAGATGAGGGCATTTATAAGCTAGAAGCCAAGTGAGTAAAATTATCACAATGATGGCCAACCTAAACAGGATGGGTAGCTAATTCACTAGGAGTTATGAGCCTGGTTATGTGAGTACGGTACAAGTAGGGACAAAATAGTAGGACTATCCACAAAGCTGATATTCAACTTTTACCCCCCCCAAAAAAAAAACAAAGGAAAGAAAGAACAAAAGGAAGGAAGGAATGAAGAAAGAAAGAAAGAAAGAAAGAAAGAAAGAAAGAAAGAAAGAAAGAAAGAAAGAAAAAAGAAATCAAAATGGATGACAAATGTCTTAGCAAGCACACTCCATAATAAAATAATCTTGATTCCTGACCCAGGGTTTGAGACCTGGAATTCACTGATGCAGAAATCCCATTGATCCTGGAAAGAGACAATAGAATGTTTCAACTACAAATCCCATCAGCTGTTATCACACCAAAGGGATCATTTCTGTGAAAGTTAATTATCAAGTTTCCTGTTACAGGTAATGTGAATACTGTGTGATTGAAAAATCTTCTTTATCATTATCATATACAAGGGTCTGAAACAATAACATGTAAGCATTCTACATTGTACTATAGAATGATGCATATGTTAATTTTTATGTTATAATATAATTTTCATAATGTAATCTCAAAGTACTGTACCACCTGTGTACCCTTCATTATATCACATTCAGCCACTACAATAACATTGTGACAATTGAACAGCATGTCCATGAAGTAGCTGACATTACTAATCCCTTCACTGAACACATGAGCTTCAGAGGGAGACAACTAAATCCTGTGAAGATCTTGGAGATTGCCACATCAGCAATGTCCTTGTATTTCCTATCTGAATAAAAGATAAACTATTGCATCTTGTACTTTATTACTTTGTAATCTAGTAGATAAAAGACTTGCTAGGTTTCTGTGGATCAGAAATGTCCATATTCCATACATGAGACCAATACTCAAAATTCATGATTAGGAGAATAAAGGTCATATTCACTTTGGGGATAGGGCTCAGAATGTAAAATGATGCTGTTGCAGGTATAGGTTACAGTGAAAGCAATCGTCCCTCTTGCTTTAAGTTACACAGGTACCTATGATATCAGAATGTTGAGGAAAGATATCAATTGTATTGTACATCACACTACAATATTTGCAGCACAAATCCCTGACATTCTGGAGGAAAACCAGGATGTCTTGATCACAGAATCATATACTTGCAGCCACAGAGATGGCTCAGCAGGTAAAAGTACTAGCTGTGGAAGCCTGGCAACCCAAGTTTCATCCCTGGAGCCCTTATAAAAAGCTAGATGCAGTGACAGAAATCTGTAATATCAGTATTCCGACTGTGAGTGGGAGACAGAGAAAGAAAAGTAACCTGGAAGCTCTCTGGTCAACTAGTCAGTATAAAGCACAGCAACAGAAACAAGATAGACCCTGTTTCAACAAGTGTTTTCGAGGAGCCAACTTCCAAAGCCATCTTCTAGCCTGCATACATGCATTGTAGCATGCATGAGACCACATACATACAAATGAATATAAAAGTTAAAATAAAGGTTTTAAAAAGTGAATCCTATACCTTCCCCAAAAATGGATGAAATGTCCCTAAATTTTTTGTGCGAAGACAGTACATTGTCAATCTGAGGTACAACTGTCCATGTGAACAGGGCTCTATTAGCCTAAGGGATATATATAATGTAATATGACCAGAGACAAGTGCTCCTACATGGAAATTGTCTAGCAGGACTCAAGCAAGCCATAAAGAAATGAACTACTAGGTCATGGACACACTACGCCCTCATGTGTGTCACCCCAGTGACTTTTCTCCTTCCACTTACACTTGAACTTTTAGGAAGACTCTATGGCAACTGATAGACAGTAAACAAATAATGAAATTGGTTCATGATTATTTAACCTCTGAAAATAAAAATTCAACATATCCTACTGTGACTGTTAATGCTAACTGTCAACTAAACAGAATTTAGAATCACTCTGGTCATGCCTTTGGGAGACTCTCTTTATTACATTAGTTGAAGAAGGAAGCCTTGCCTACTGTTGGTGGCACCATTCACTTGTTGGAGTCCTGGGATGTATAAATGAAGAAAGGGGGTTGAGTAGTAGCATTCATTTAAATTCTCTGTTTGTTCATTGTGCATGCCATGTGACCAGTTGGGTCAAATCAAGGTCCCGCTCTCTTGAATTTCCCTCCATGAGGGACAGTATTCTTGAACTGTGATTCAGAATAAACCCTTTAGTCTTCAGTTGCTTTTGTCAAGGTATTTTATAACAGGAAAAGTAATTAAGATACTCTGTTTAGGTCTTACTACTTCCTCCAAGACTTCTGTCTACTCAACTTTCCAAAGATGCTTGAATGCTGGTCTTCAAGCATGCAACTAGGCACACAATTGGGTCCTCAAATAAAGGCACAGAGAAGACAGAAGGGGTTGTAGGTTGCTTGTTTTCAAAGCAAATATCCGTGTAAGTCCATTAAGTAGTTGCTAAGAAAATCATCACCTATACCTACAAATCTTCTAACAGACATTCAACACTGTAGTCCTGACAAGATGACAAGAACCATGGGAAAATCTCAGTGAGGAGCTCTGGATTTAGAGACTGCGCTGTCACTTTAAAATGATCTCTAGTTGGCCTCCGACATTACAGTAGTTAAAAAAAATAAAATAAAACACAAGACGTGAAAGACAAGTCCAGAATCATCTAGAGAATATTTTAAATGTGAAAAATTTCTGTCGGCCTTGACAGCTTTTCTTTTTAAAATGTCAGCAAACATCAATGTTCAGAAGAACAATTTCCACTCACCTTCCAGGGTGGAGGGAATGATGATTACAAATTAAACTGAGGGGGAGAAAAAGAACAGAATCTCAAATTCTTTTTGCATCAGCATGAGTTGGGGGTGGAAAAAACCTCTCACCACATTGTCAAAAGAACTGGAGACAAAATGTCTATGAACTGTAGCCAAGGCGAGCACACATTTGTCAGATTTTTTTTCTCCCGCAACCTCTCCAGGAAGATAAAAGGTGCAGTAAGTATTCATAGAGAAGCGTGAATGATTTATCTACTCAATTATACTTGATGTCAAGAGCCACCAAAGCAGAGGGTTGCACAGAACAGCCCTGCTCTACACTCTGGTTCAAAGCTGAACATTTTAAAGACCAATATGGCTCCAAAGAAAAATGCTTCTCTGTCCAGTGACTATCAATGTGAAAGTTTCAGAGGAATAAAGCAAGTGGCGAATCTGCTCCACTCGGATAATTAGCAAGTGTTAAGAATTCTGGAAGCTGTGAGCTTGTGTCTGGTATGGAAGGAATTGTTTGTTTCGAGCCCGTAAGTAAGGACAGCTCCCCTGGTCCTCCTTAGGAGATCTAGCAACTAGGAAATTAGTCACAATCAAACTGGAGTCTTTTCTGTCAAAAGCTAATTAAAAAAAAAACTCAGTAATTAAAGACAGGAGACTGTAAACAGGGGAATCTCATGCTTGATAATCACGGGCAGCAACTCTGAGTGTGTGATTACAAGGTAATCTCCAAAACCACACTTTGGACAGAAAATACTTGTGACAGGACAAATGTCCAGCAAATGACTTCTGCCTTAGACTGACCCCATCCTTGTAGTCAAGGATTATCATTCCAAAAGAACTAAAGTTACCTTTCTTATTTTGGTTTGTTAAACTCTCTTCCTTTGATTCTCTGAATGTGCAATTAGCAATAGTTCTCATCTCTCCATTCAAATGCTCATTCATTATTCTAGTCATTATCTTTGAAGAATCTCTATTTGGTTTTTGGTTGACCCCAATAAGCCGTGGAAACTGCCCATTTTCAAAACTCATCCTGGAAAATGTTTTGATTAGTATCGATTCTAGAACAATGGTTCTCAACCTGTGGGTCAAGACCCCTTGGAGTCTAAAACCCTTTTCACATGGGTTGAATATCAGATATCCTGTATATCAGAAATTTACATTCTGACTCATAACAGTATCAAAATTACAGTTATGAAATAGCAACAAAATAATTTATGGTTGGGGGTCACCACAACATGAGGAACTATATTAAGGAGTGACAGCATTAGGAAGGTTGAGAACTATTAAGATGACCTTCTAGAATCTAGAAGATGACCTTATTGACTTTTGGGAGCACAGTGTCCTGAGTTTCATGTCTGTGGTTGTGATAAAACCAACTTTAAGAGGAAAAGGGTTGAGTTGACTCAGAATTTTAGGGCCAAGTCCCTCATCACAAGAAAATCAAGACAGGAACTTGAAGCTGCTAGTTACTTCCACAGTGAGGAACAGAGAGAAATGAATGTGTACATGTGAACTTGTGCTCGGCTCCCTTGTGACACTTACACAGTCCAAGACTCAGCCCATGAAATGTGGCTGTTGACATTTAGAAAAGAGCCTTCCCACCTCAATTAACCCCACTAAAAAAAAGTCTCTCATGGGCATGTCTACAGGCCACCCAATCTAGATAATTCCTCACTAATACTTCTCACAGGTGATTCTAGGTTGCCTCAAGTAGACAATTTAAAGCAACCATTATACATAGGATTTTTTTAAATAAGAACATATGATCTGTGTCTAATTTTTGGCCTGCAGTTCCCACCCACTTTAGACTTGGCAATATTTAAAACTGTGCTTCTTCAAATATTTTTCACTATCTGTTGGTAGGATTCTTTTTTTTTTTTTTTCAAGACAAGGTTATTCTGTGTAGCCCTGGCTGTCCTGGAACTCACTTTGTAGACCAGGCTGGTCTCAAACTCACAGAGATCTGGCCGCTTCTATCTCCCAAGTGCTGGGATTGAAGGCATGTACCACCACCACCTGGATATGATATGATTCATGTTGCAAATAAAACTTACTTGCATTAGTTAATTTATCTAGTCATCTAGTCATTCAGTGACAGTGGGTCAGCATCATAAGAGAAACAGGAGATGATAAGTAAGCTGCATCCTAGAGAGATGCCCAAGAACAAAAAATATTCAAGGAGTGGACAGTGAGGGCATGCTGTGTGCTTCATAATGTTCTGGAGCTCTGGCTGTGTATGTATGTGTAATCGGCATTATTTGAACTATTTGAGATGTGTTTTAATGTGAAGAGTAAAATAGAAAGTCATTCTAGATCAAATTCTTAATATCTTGTAGGAAAAGAGGATTAAATTGATCTATAAATTTCAAATCCACAAATGCTCAAAATTGTTTTTCATCACATTTACTAATTCAAAAGTGTATCTTTCTATGGAGTAACCAGCAGACATCATACACTTTCACGTGTTAACTTTGTCATGTCTTTTCCAAAGGCAAACCTGATTTTTTTTATTTAACAATTTTATATTCATTTTACATACAACCACAGATTCCCCTCTCACCTCTCCTCCTGCTCCCCCACCCTAGTCTTCCCCCGCCCCTCATCCCCTCCTCTAAAATGGTAAGGCATCCCATGGGGAGTCAGCAAAACCTGATACATTCAGTTGAGGCAGCACCAAGGCCCTCCCCCCTGCATCAAGGGTGAGCAAGGTGTCCCACCATAGGTAATAGGCTCCAAAATGCCAGCTCATGCACCAGGGTATGTTGTACATTCATTTTCATTGAATTCTAGAAAGTCTTTAATTTTTTTCTTTATTTCTTCCTTGACCCAGTAGTGATTCAGCTGAGCATTATTCAGTTTCCATGAGTTTGTAGGCTTTCTGTAATTTGTGCTGTTGTTGAATTCTAACTTTAAGCCACGGAGATCTGATAAAATACAGGAGGCTACTTCAATTTTTTTTGTATCTGTTGAGATTTGCTTTGTGACCAAGTGATGGGGGAATGTCTTTCTGTATGCTGCAAAAATATGTTGCTCTGATTGGTTGATAAATAAAGCCATTTGGCCTTTGGCAAGGCAGCTTAGAGGCAGGCAGAAAATCCAAACAGATAGAGGGGAAAGAGATAGAGCAGAGGAGATGCTGCCAGCTGCCACCATAAGAAGCAAGATGTAAAAGTACCAGTAAGCCATGAGCCATGTGGCAAAATATAGATTTATAGAAATGGGTCAATTTGAGATATGAGAGCTAGCTAGCGAGAAGCCCGCCATGGCCATAGTTAAAAAAATAATATAAACCACTGTGTGTTCATTTGGGTCTGAAAGGCTGTGGGACCATGGGGCCACAGGAGCTGGGTGGGACCACAGGAAAACGTTCAGCTACAACCAAGTATGTGATCAATTTTAGACAAGGTTCCATGGGGTGCTGAGAAGAAGGTATATTCTTTTGTGTTTGGGTAGAATGTTCTGTAGATGTCTATTGAGTCCATTTGAGTCATAACATCTGTTAGTTCCCTTATTTCTTTGTTAAGTTTCTGTCTGGCAGACCTATCCATTGGCGAGAGTGGAGTGTTGAAGTCTCCCACTATTAGTATATGGGTTTTGATGTGTGATTTTTTTAAAGATTTATTTATTTATTTATTATGTATACAGCATGTATGACCAGAAGAGGGCACCAGACCTTATTACAGATGGTTGTAAGCCACCATGTGGTTGCTGGGAATTGAACTCAGGACCTCTGGAAGAGCAGTCAGTGCTCTTAACCTCTAAGCCATTTCTCCAGCCCCTTGATGTGTGATTTAAGCTGTAGTAATGTTTCTTTTACGTATGTGGATACCCTTGAATTTGGGGCATAAATTTTCAGAATTGAGACTTCATCTTGGTGGATTTTTCCTGTGATGAATATGTAATGTCCTTCTGTATCTCTTTTGGTTAATTTTAGTTTGAAGTCTATTTTGTTAGATATTAGGATAGCTACATCAACTTGCTTCTTAAGTCCATTAAATTGGAAAATCTTTTCCTAGTCCTTTACTCTGGGGCTATTGTGAGTAGGATTGAGTCCTTGTTTGTTTTTCATTTCTATTTGTCATTGCTATATAGGAAGGATACTAATTTGTGTGTATGCAGATTTGAATCCTTCTTTGCTGATTTACCAGCTCTAAGAGTTATTTGGTAAGGCCATTAGGATCTATTATAGATGAAATAACATTATATGAAAATAGGAATATTTTGGTTTTGTTCCTGTTCATATTCCTCTTATTTCTTTTTTTGTCTTATGACAGAAATCAAGCACTGTATTGAATAGAAGTGAAGAGAATGGACAACCTTGCCTGGTTCCTGATCTTTGAGGGAATGCATTTACCCTTGCTCCATTAGTATTATGTTGACTATTGGTAATGTCTGTCTTTGAAGTTGAGGTGTGTTTCTTGTATGCAGCACAGTTTTTGGATACAGTTTTTGTATCCATTCTGTTAGCCTGTGTCTTTTTATAGATGAATTTAGTCCATTGATATTAAGGGATATTAATGACCAGTGATTGTTAATTCCTCTTATTTTTTGGTGGTAGTGTGTGTGTGTGTTTACCTTCTTTGGGATTTGCTGGAGTGGGATTATCTGTTGCCTGTGTTTTCTTGGGTGTTGCTAACTTCCTTAGGTTGGATGTTTCCTTCTAGTGCTTTCTATAAGGCTGGATTTGTGGAAAGAAATTGTTTAAATCTGGTTTTATCATGGAATATCCTTTTTACTCTATCTATGGTGATTGAAAGTTTTACTGGGTATAATAGTCTGGGCTGGCATCTGTGGTCTCTTAGTGTCTGCATAACATCTGTCCAGAACTTTCTGGCTTTCAGAGTCTCCATTGAGAAGTCGTGTGTTATTCTGATGGGTCGGCCTTTACATTTTACTGGGCCTTTTCCTATTGCAGCTCTTAATATTCTTTCTTTATTCTGTATGTTTAGTGGTTTGATTATTATGTGGCAAGGGGACATTTTTGGGGGTGAGGGTTCAGTCTATTTGATGTTCTGTAAGTTTCTTGTATCTTCATGGGCATTTCCTTCTTTAGGTTAAGAAAGTTTTCCTCATGAAGGGCGAGGGTCAAGGGAAAGAGAACTTGGGGGAGCGGGAGACCCCAGCTGGATCAAGAACAGAGAGGGAGAACAAGGAATAGGAGACCATGATAAATGAAGACCACATGAGAATAGGAAGAAGCAAAGTGCTAGAGAGGCCCACAAAAATCCACAAAGATATCCCCACAATAGACTGCTGGCAATGGTCGAGAGACAGCCTGAACTGACCCACTCTGGTGATGGGATGGCCAAACACCCTAATTGTCGTGCTAGAAACCCCATCCAATGACTGAGGGATCTGGAAGCAGAGATCCATGGCTAGGCCCAGGGTGGAGCTCCGAGAGTCCAATTAGCGAGAAAGAGGAGGGTCTATATGAGCAAGAATTGTTGAGACCAAGGTTGGATAAAGCACAGGGACAAATAGCCAAATGAATGGAAACACATGAACTATGAACCAATGGCTGAGGGGGCCCCAACTGGAACAGGCCCTCTGAATGGGTGAGACAGTTGATTGGCTTGATCTGTTTGGGAGGCATTCAGGCAGTGTCATTGCATGAGTTGGCTGTTTGAAACCTGGGGCTTATGCAGGGTTGCTTGGCTCAGCCTGGGAGGAGGGGACTGGCCCTGCCTGGACTGAGTCTACCAGGTTGATCTCAGTCCTGGGGGAGGCTTTGCCCTGGAGGAGGTGGGAATGGAGGGTAGGCTGGGGGGAAGAAGAGGGGGGCGGGAGGGATGAGAACAAGGGAATCCATGGCTGATATGTAGAACTGAATGGTATTGTAAAATAAAATAAAATAAAATAAAAAATAAAAAAGAGCCAGGCGGCGGTGGTGGTGGTGGTGGTGGTGGTGGTGGTGGTGCACGCCTTTAATCCCAGCACTCGGGAGGCAGAGCCAAGCGGATCTCTGTGAGTTCAAGGCCAGCCTGGGCTACCAAGTGAGTTCCAGGAAAGGCGCAAAGCTACACAGAGAAACCCTGTCTCGAAAAACCAAAAAAAATAAAATAAAATAAAATAAAATAAAATAAATAAAAATAAAAAATAAAAAAAGAAAGTTTTCCTCTATGATTTGTTGAATATATTTTCTATGCCTTTGAGCTGGTATTCTTCTCCTTCTTCTATCCCTATTATTTTTAGGTTTGGTATTTTCATGGTGCTCAAGATTTCTTGGACATTTTGTGTTATGTCTTTGTTGGCTTTAATGTTTTCTTAGGCCAATGAATCTATTTCCTCTATCATATCTTCAATGCCAGAGATTCTCTCTCCCATCTCTTGCATTCTGTTGGTTATGTTTGCATCTTTAGTTCCTATTCATTTAATCATATTTTCCACTTCCAGCATTCGCTCAGTTTGTGTCTTCTTTATTGCCTCTATTTGAATTTTCAAGTCTTGAACTGTTTCCTTCACCTCACCTAGTGGATGGCTTTTTCTTGGTTTTCTTGGCTTTCTTTAAGGGATTTATTGATTTCTTCAAATTTTTTGTTTGTCTTTTCCTTGTTTTGTTAAGGGAATTTTTCATGTCCTCTTTAAAGCCTCTATCATCTTCATAAAGTTATTTTTAAGGTCATTTTCTTCTGCTTCTTCTACATTGGGATGTTCAAATCTTGCTGGGGCAGAACCACTAGGTTCCGCTGGTACCATATTACTCTTTATGTTGTTGAACGTATTCTTGTACTGGTGTCTACCCATCTCTTCCTCCAGTCAGTGCTGGTGGTGTTTTTGTGTCTTAGGAAGCCGCTGGGGGCTGGGGAGATGGCTGGGTTTAGGGGATGGAGTGGGACTTGTAGATTACAGTGTCCACTGGTTGGTGGGGAGGGAAGGTCTGCCCATGGGAGTCTTGCCTGCTGGTCTGCAACTGGGACTGCAATGGATCGGGTAGGGGAGCACAAGTTGTACCTCGGTTCCCAGGGCCTAGAGAGCACAATTGTGAAGTCTTAACCTCTAAATTTATTATCCAGTCTGCATTAATCTGAAAGGTTTCACTTTGAATCATCATCATTTTATTTTACTTTTTTAAACAACTTTTTGACTCAAATGTGCTTTTTCATTTTTTTTTTTTGTTTGGTTGTGTTTGGTTTGTTTTTTCTGTTTTTTTTTTTTTTTAGTTTTTACTATTCTTTGAATATTTCATACTTGCATACAATGTATATTAATCATACCACTCCTACTTTTTTCCTCCAACTCCATCCAGACATGCCCCCCTACACAGACATTTCCTTCCCCTCAGTTCCATGTCCTTTTCTTTTTATAATCTACTGAGTCCTATTAGTGCCACCTACATATGGGTGTGGGGCTGTCACACAGTTTCTTAACCATATGACCATATGACTTGGGAGAGTGGGTGTAGAACATCCCTGCCATCATAGAGAGGTCCTCTGATCCTCTCCATGTCCGAGTCATGAGTCATGAGTCAAGGTCTCAAATCCAAAGACTTGAATTCAAACTTCCAAGACAATACTCACTTTGTTAAGTAGGCTGCAATGTCTCATACACATCCTTTAACATAGGTCACCTCTAGTTTCCTTTAGTAGATGGTGAGCTATATTCTCTACCATGCTGGGAAGTACTTCTAGGTGTGCCTAGCATGCTTACCCAGACAACGGGAAACGTTGGTTAGCAACTGAGAAAGAGTTTAAATCCCAATAAAGTTTATGCCAGGAAAATAAATAAATACAAATATCTATGACTAATGACTTATCTGTCTTGAAAACAATAGCTGTGTTAAGGAAGTATTGTCATTGGTACAAGACAGTGAACACTGTCTTGAGACTTCACTAGGTAGCCTGATGAGAACACACTTTCCTGTCTCCTAAAAACTTTAGTTCCTATCAAAAAGAGGGTAAAATGTGATGTTTGAGTCAAAAGATAATAAATTGAAATGTAATATACACAATCAGCAATTCAAATAATCACATTTTATTTACTAGATTGGGTTCTATTACAGACTTACTTAATTCTGATAAGCACTGAGTTAGATATCTCTGCTCTTTATAATCTACCTTTAGAAATCCTGAATATTATGATCAGAATACAAAGCCTCCACTCTCAACAGTCACGGTTCCCCTTAGACAGAGATGTCATTGCCCACCGAACATGATGTAATTAATCCCTTCACACTTTCCCTGTCTACAAGGTACAACATAACTACCGGTTGTCCATCACCTCCTAACTTCTACAGGTGAGTAATTATTATGATAATTAGCAGTTATGGAAATTACCAGAGCAGACCTACAGTGCATTTCAGATGGGAAAGTTGCTGCTTAGAGGTACCTTTAGTTTTGTATATGCATGTGTGCCCATGCCTGCCACTACAGCTGCGTGGGCTTCACATAAGAGAAACAGACTTGAGCTGCTTTCTTTCAAATCTGAGCTCCTTGGAGGCTTGCACATTCACAGAGAGGATTGCATCTGCCTGAATGTCTGTTAGATAAACAAATATTTAAATATAAGTAATACTGGAAAGATTGCTTTAAGCACTGAAGCATAACACAGCATTTAAGAGTAAAAACAATTGGGTTGGCATTCATGTAACAGACTCCAAATCACTGAAGCAGGAGGCTAGTTGGAGATCATGAAGCAAGTGTACCCCTGAGGATTCCGTAGACTGTGACTCATTTGCTTTCAGGGCACAAATTTTAAATAAGTAGGTGGAGATAATTTCACCAAAGCACCTCAGAGCTCAGGTGTTGTTGAGTTTAATATCTTTCCCATGTACAGTTCAGGCTCTTGTGGTGAATCCTTTTCTCCATGATCCATTTTCTTGCTAACACGGGGTTATCTTTTATTTAAACATTCTAGACTACATGCTTTGTACACTAGTAACTCCATTTCATTTCTTTTCAGACCCAGTGACCCAAACATGAGATGGACACTTAACTGGAAAAATAATAAAGTCATACTTTAAAAATTGTTCTCTAAAAACTGAAACGCTATCCTGAAGATAGGATAGGAAATTACCTGTGTTCTCATTCAGAAATTTTCAGATAATCACTGGAAATCTGTTTCCATGGTCTTAGGGATTGCCAGTGTCAGCATTTCCCTCTTGACACTGCTTGCTCCATATCCTTACCTTTTCTCTCTATCCCATATAACATTCCATTAGATATCAATAGACTAGAGTACCACTTGCATTCCACATCCCACATCTTGCTGGTGAATGCAAGTCTTTCCCAGGACTCTGGTCCAAGAAATTTCTTTCAGCCAACTCTTAACATTTTGCTTTCTTGATTTCAATTAACATGGTTGTATTGAGGATTGAACTCCCAAGGTTTAATAAGTGGCAGCAAAGTGCTCTACTAAGAAAGTGCCCATCCTCTGAATCTCGTTTTTATGTGTGTATGTGCATATGTGTTTGTATGTGTATGCATACCTGTGTACACACTTGCATGTAGCTACCTAAAAAGGCCAGAAGAGGCTGTCAAATCCCTGGAGCTAGATATTTACTTGAGGTTGTAAGCTGCCTGACATGAGAGCTCTTAGTCACAAACTGCACAGTTTTGGAACTGATCTTAATGAGGCAATGGGGAATGAAGAAACACACACACACACACACACACACACACACACACACACACACATGCACACACACAAATGAGATTAGGTGGGCAGTGTACTCTGATAGAGATGTGCTAACAACATCCTGGAAACTTAGTACCTTTATATATTATAGCAAGAAGGGGGAGGAGGCAGATTAGCTAATGTTGGTAGGTGCTGTGGGATGTCTTTCTGTATGCTTTGAATATGTGTTTCTCTGATTGGTTGATAAATAAAGCTGCATTGGCCTATGGCAAGTAAGCTTAGAGGCAGGCAGAAATCCAAGCAGATAGACAGGAAGAGAAAGGAGAGGCAGAGAGATGCCAGCCTGCCGCCCAAGGAACAACATGCCAGCTGACTGGTAAGCCACGGAACATGTGGCAAAACATGGATTAATAGAAATGGGCTGAGTTTAGTTATAAGAGCTAGCTAGCAAGAAGCCTTCCATATGCTATGCAATTGGTAGTTAATATTAGCCTCTGAGTAATTATTTTATAAACAGCTGTGGGACCGTGGACTGGGTGGGACCAGAGAAACCTTCCAGCTGCAGGTAGGAAATCTCTGTAGGAGAGCAGTCTCGGGTTGCAGTCATCTAGAAGAAGCTGCAACTGATAAATTCTTTATACAGTGACTTTAGTTAAAGGCCAACTGTTTGTAAACATCCATACATAGAACCAGGGAAGGCCCTGCCATTCTCATGGATCTAAGGCATTAGGGGTCTTGACATGGCAGTACTGATGCCAACAATACATATACACTCAGAACTTCATCTGCTCTTTACAGCTCTTAACTGCTGTATCATCTTTTTAGTCCTTCCAAAGTACTTTTGAATTCACTGGCACATCTTGTGCATTGTCTCTTCATCATGGAGTAGGCTAACTTCAAGGGGGTTATCTTCCTATAAAACACTAAACTGTCATCCTCTCTGACTTGCCTTTTACTTCAACCTGTCCTTTCTCTAACCTACTTATATTAATTTATTGATTCATCAAATGTATTTCAGTTGAGCTGTAGGGAAAAGAGAT
Organism: Peromyscus melanophrys; assembly: GCA_902168415.1. NCBI lineage: Eukaryota > Metazoa > Chordata > Mammalia > Rodentia > Cricetidae > Peromyscus > Peromyscus melanophrys. The sequence goes on along the minus strand of CABHPR010150632.1, from coordinate 8,154 downwards.
GATTGTGTAATGTACTCAATACATCATGGTCATGCTATGGCCACTGGATTCTACCCTGTCACTTGCTATGAGGTGGATACTTTATTTAGCCTCTAAGAGTATCTACTCCTATAGCAGTAAATTAGAATAATTGTAGTTTTGCCTGCACAAACTTTGGAAAATTGTTACATAAAAAAAGCATGTGAACTTACTAGCCATATATCTGGCTTAGAATAAGAGTCCATAAGTATAGCTTTCATTCTTATGTATATGATTTCTGTTTTAATAACCTTCCAGAACCATAAACTATAGATATTAACATAACAAGTAAAAGTATAATGGATGTTTTAAGAAAGGGAAACTATATTGTGTCACCAGGGAACATTGCAGGACCCAGAGTATCCCTAAATTCACTTCTTTCTGTTCATATGCAGTGACCAGAGTCCAATAAGGGAACCATCAGATGAGTTCAATACTAATAGAACCAGTATGGAAATGGCATCTCATATATGTCAACATGGGTACCTCTTTGTTAATTCTGCAATGGGAAGACTTATCCAACTCCTGTCAGAATCCCTGGGACCTGGCAGAGGTCTCCAAAAGTCTTCATGCCTTCAAGGATAAAACCAATAGCTTTTGTCTGGGACAGCTTATTTCTGACTAAGAATATGTTCTCAAGGGAAGGCAGAAGTGAGGGAGGCAGTGGAGAAATACCTAGCATATTAAACTAAAGAGAACGGGCTGAACTGTTGGAAGAAGACAAAACATCTCTCCAACATCCCTCTGCTCACCTTATTAGATGGATCAGGAAGAAGTAGAGGGAATGAATTGCTTTAGTTTGAGGTACACAGAATAAAATCTGAGGTCTATAAATTGTGACCCCTAATGCATATTAGAAATTTCCTATTAACAGTATAGGTCTTAACTGTAATACTATGTTCCAACTAGTAGATGAATATGATGTGATTGATAGTTTCTATCTAATCTTGCAGGATCCTCACTCCTCACATATAAGCATTTTCAGCTCGGTGCTACTTCAGCTTCCAACACTTTTTCTCTTACATGGAATTACTGAGACCAAGAGAAGTTGCATTTGGGTCAGAGTTCTTCATTTGTTATTACCTAATGGCATCAGTTAATTGTTAATACCTAATTGGCATCAGTTGGGTCCTCATGATTGTGACATTTGAGCCCAAAAATCTAATGTTAAATCCTCCTCACTTGGTCCTTGCTTCGAAATGCAGCATGCTACTTGTGTTGTTTGTGGCAATCTGTAGAACTCTGAATAACTACAGTTGGTTTAAAACACTACAGGCAAAACTAACAGTGAGCAAAACAGGGAAATGCCAATTGCTTCAGAATTTAAAGCTGGCAAAGACTGCTTCAGTCCTGTAGTTGGAAAGCTTTTATTCTTGGTTAACTTGCTTAAGAACGAAGAACCTGTATAGTTCTTCTATATATCAGCACTCTCAAGAGCTCCAAACCTATTTTAGTTTAAGTCTACTACAAGGAATGAATTCTATGTGCTTGAAGTTGCCACAAAACCCAATGTTGCCTGAGATGAAAAATATTGACCAGCCCTTGTGATCTAACACCACAACTATGAATCAATTACTTGTGCAATGCCTGTTGCTGTAAATGACAAGGTCAAAATCCTCTGGCCTCAATAAAACCTTACACTTTGGATTTAAATTTGCTTTTGAGACTTGGATTGCCCATTGTTCTCAGGCAATGCAGGAGAGAAAATACATTGTCACTCAAAATTTTGAGAGGCCTGCATTGGGCACCATATGTTATCAGAAAAAAAATGAGAACCTCTCCTTTTGGGTTCTTAGTCTTGCTTAAAAATATTTTTAATAGACTCATAATGAAGCTTAAGGTCATTTCATTACAGTTTAATAGAAAAACATTAGGGCAGGCAAGCTGTAAATCTTGGAATAGAAGAAGCCATGCTCTTTTGAAAGTAGTCACATGGCAGACAAGTGGTGAAAGATCACAGCTTTAGGGAGTGAGAAGCCTGAAGTGCCAAAGAGACCAGGCTTAGGCTTTGGGAGGTATCTGAAAGAAAGAGAAAAGAAAAGAAAAATGTTATGCTTTTCTGAATAAGGACTCAGAAAAGCAGGCTGACTTAACATAGCTCCTTGGCTGTGACTGACTGTTCAGAGGGTGAGTTTCTAGTACATTATCTCCCTGAGAGGATAATTATTCCTCCCATCTCTTTAGCTTGATATTAGTGAATCACCCTTCCTGAGGAGACTGACAGGCTCACCTACCTCTAAAGTGAGGAGACAATAGGGTTATATTTTAATCTTTGGTGTAGATCAGAGGGCCATGTCTCCACCCAGGGTCAGAGATATTCCATTGGGGAGGAGTCTACCACTAGTGGGCTTTAAGAGTCTGGTAGCAATATTAGGATTAGAAAAAAAATCTTCCTATCATAACAACAAGGTCATCACTTGGATGAGAAAACATATTGAGGCGAATATGGCACACACATAATCACCTGGAGAATAGCAGCATGATATCATCAATGTCTAAGTTCTAGGAGCAAGGGTTGGAAGGAGCATCTATCCTTTCTTTAGGGACGTGGTCCACCTTCCAGGCTTTATCTATTTCTCCTCTCTATGTATTCACCAATGTATTTGTGAATTCAGTAATGATTATCATTGGAATAACAGGTTGAGAGAAGCAATCTTGACATAACCGGTTCCTAGAATGCCATTTCAGCTTTAAGACCAATCGAGAGCTAAATTGAGTGGTATTTCTGAGTTGACAAAGGAAAAATTTAATTAAAACTATAAATGACCTTCAAATGTCAGAAGTAAATAAAACGATACCAACCATATTTTTGACAGCTGTCACCAGCTAATGGGAATGGCATAAAAACCCATGATGGGAGAACACTGGCACAGCCAATGTGTGCTAGACTCATCATCATAAATTTTGTCAGATAAGTGCTCAACGCGATAATAATCTTACATCAATGCACTGAATTAGCTTCAGCTACACTGATAGAAAGACAGGTAAGGGGAAGGATCATCTCCATAACAATGACAGCCTCCCAAGCTGACAAATAGCAGAAAAGAATTGAGGTCATTTGCATAAAAGGAAAAGCAAAGAATTTCAACAGATTATGACAGAGCCTCACATCTCTGCATTCTGTGACCTTCTTTCTTTAGTTTGATATTGAGTTGCTTGGGTAACTTACACACACATGCACACACGTGCACACACACACACACACACACACACACACACACACACACCTGTGCATAAAGTAAAAATCTCTCTCTCTCTCTCTCTCTCTCTCTCTCTCTCTCTCTCTCTCTCTCGTGTGTGTGTGTGTGTGTGTGTGTGTGTGTGTGTGTGTGTGTGTGTGTGTAAAAGAAAGTAAGATTATTGCAAGCGTCTCCCTGTCAAGGGGAGAAAGTTTTTTGGCCCAAGTATATATAAGGTTAGCTCTCTTAGTCATGCTGGCATGTGGAGAAGCAGAATTCATAATGTTCAAACTGACTCAGGCAGTCAGGGACTGGCTTTGATACAGAAGTGGTTCATTTGGCAGCTTTTGTTAATACTGCCAGTCTTCCCCATTTACAGTTTACAATTTAAAATATGCTCTGTGACTAACACCAAAGATAGTTCTGCTGTAATTAATGCCCCAAAATAACAATAATATAAAAACTGTTCATAGTATAACTATCTTAGAAATGACATAAGGGCGACATGAATGTTTAAGGATTTGATTTAAAACATGTTTCCAACCAAAAGAGAAAGACAGATGGTAACTGAAACTGCTGCTATTTAATTGGTGTATTATTTTAGATAACTGTTAATATTTTTAAAGTGAATGAATTATTTAGGTATGCATGGATTAAAGAATATTGCATGAACATGAATGTGTTACAATACATGTTTGGTTATAGTAATTTATATTAAAGAATATTGCATGAACATGAATGTGTTACAATACATGTTTGGTTATAGTAACTAAAGAGGTAATATTTGGGTTTAGACTTAAGGTTTAATCCAGCCTGCTACTTAACTTCATAAGTAATGCAGACTACATGTGCCTATTTTAATTGTCTCCTGACTCTCAAATCCAAGCATGTTTACCATTGCTTTACTGGATGTTATTGCTGACATCCCCACTAAAGAACAAAAAATTGTCCATAAACCAAAATATTACATGTAGTGGCTTTTGAAGTCTATTATAAAAGTGTGTGGTTCCTAATATGTACCTTAGAAAATCCACAGTTCAGCCTTATTATAGTGCATAGAGATTTAAAGGGCCAGACCATATTAGTTAATGTTTGATTAAGGAAACTGATTACCTGTAGAATTATGAAGTCAGTTTACCATAAACACAATAATCATGGACTTGGAAAGATTCGGCTACATTATAGGTTGTGGCTCAATGAAAAAAAAAAAGTCTCAAAGGCTTTGTTTCCTTCTGTAATCCAAGTTGAAAGAAATCCTCCCACTTGACACTGTCCTAGAACTTAAAAATGCCCTGGCACTATTGGCACTATTTTATGGCATAAAAAGTTTCTTTCATATGTTTTTGTGCTTTTTTTCTTCTTTTTTTTGAGATTAACTCAAATATTTTCTTTTTAAGTGGATGAGGTTTGGAGCTCTTCACTTTTCTCTTTTGCTAAGAATGTTCTTATCATTATATTCCTTGTGTCTTTCATGACATTTTCAATATGCTTCCTATTCTGTGAGATCCATAAAGGAAGAAGACACGTATCTGACCATCTGTCAGTCAGATGTTTGGCATAGTGTCATCAATCAATATTAACTGTTTTCATGATGATTACTATAGCAATTTTTATTGTCATAATTACCCACTATAGTATAACACTAAAATTTAGATCAGTTTGCATTCATATTTTTATTTATCCTTTGAAAATTCCATACATATATACAATACTTTAATATCTTATCCATCCCACTGCACTTGCTCCATCCAGCTCCCCCCAGGACCCATCTTCTTCCTGAGTTCATGTCCTTTATTTTACTAGTAACAACAATTGCAACAACTTCACACTTGGCATTTCAGGGACAGAATTATTTAGAAACAAACAGAAGTTTTAGCTTGCTTTGAAACAAAAGAGTTGTGCTTCCCCTGGGCTTGTCTTGAAGGCACACAATAAAAAATAAAATACAGAAAGTTTTTGAGATTTCTGGAGAAGCAACAGCAGACAAAAGACCTTGCTGCAAGTCCAGTGTGATTAGATCTGACATTAGCTAGAGGGGAAGAGCAAGGTTGTGACCAAAGAGTGTAATGCACATTTGGCCCAGTGCTTTCCTCAGAAATACACAGTCAGAAGCTATGCCCAGTGAGAATCATTAAATCAAGCCTGCCTAAAAATACATTTGGATATTTGCTTCCATACACTGTGGAAGCAAGAGGGCAACAGCAAGACAACGAAGCCAAATCTTTATTTTTAGTGCCTGAAACAAAATAATACAGGCAGGTTCTACTGAGTCTAAGACAGTAAATATTACTGAATTCAGTTCCAAGTTTAATTTGGGGGTAAGAGTCAATGAAGTTATAGATCTATGTTTATACTAACTTTGGAAATAGTGGGCAACAGTATTTATTAGAGTTATAGAGTAAGTGTGTATTAATAAGAACTAGAAAAGTCAACATAAACTTAGACCATACATCTTTAAGTTTAAAGACATGAAAATGAACACACTGTTCTTAACACATAAATTCTATCTGGAAGAAAACACTATGTAAATAAAAAGTTCTTAAGTTGAGAAATAACTTGGTCATGTAGCTGGCTTGGCTGATGAAATGGGAGTGAGCAGTACACAGTTCTAACCATGTAGCAGGCATCAGTGTGGTTGCATATAGCAGCTTGATTTAGTTACTCTTCTCCCCTCCTGCCACAAGATGCTTGAGTTTCAGAAGAGGGCTATTCTTTCAGTCTGTGTCCCAGAATAGGTAAGCATATTGAGAGCTGAGAACAAGCACACAATAAAAATGAACCTTCCATTCATGCAAGGCAGAACTGGAAACCAAAAGAGACCCACAGTCAACCCATGACCTTCCTGAGACATAAATGTCTGCTCTTGAATGATACTCGGAGTTGGGTGATGTTAAGAGGCTGAGCATATATGAATGCAATAACAATTATTTAAGAGAGAGAGAGAGAGAGAGAGAGAGAGAGAGAGAGAGAGAGAGAGACAATGAATTTGAAAAAAAAAAAAACAGCAGAGAGCATACAAGAGGATATGGAAGTATAATGGGGAAGGAAAGGGAATAGAGAAACATAATTACAATCTCAAAATAAACAGAACAAAAAAAGAGACTGAGTAAAGCTAAACAACATGAAAATTGGAACAAGGAACTTAGAGAGACTTCTCAATAGTTAAGAGCATTTGCTACTACTGCAGAGGATGTAGGTTCAGTTTTCAGCACCTCCTTGACAGCTCACAATCATCTAAACTCCAATTCTGGAGATCTGATGTCCTCTTCTAGCCTATATGGGTACTGTATGCATGCAGTTCACACACACACACACACACACACACACACACACACACACACACACACACACACACACACCAAAGTAGAACTATTTTTCAGACCAGGAAAGAAAAAGTCAATAGTGACACATTTGGTGAAACTGTCATGTTTTGTAACCAAGGACATGGATAACATATTCAGTTAACTCCAAGACATGGTCAAAGATATTTTTGAAACAGAGTTATATTAGCATAATTGGAGATGTTAGCCACAGAAGTTAAAGTAATATAAGAAATATGAGCTCAGCAGAGAATATATTTGTTTGTGAGATGTGATAAATTTAAAAGAACTTAAATTATCTAGAAATAAAAAAGGATTGGGAAGAGAACAATTTTCATCTCTAAAAATAAAATAAAACTGAGAATGTCGTTGACCAAGAAAATTTGATTAAGAGTTAATTAAGATACCAGATTAAAGCAAAGACCATTTTGGGATGTGTTTCTTATACCTTTTCTTAAACTCCCCTATTTAAGATGAGTTTTGAGAAACAGTTATCAATTGGGGTGGAACAGCTTGAGAGAAATACATTACAGCATGATCCTATACATGTCTGATAAAGTTGGGCTGGTGAAATAGCTCAGAGGATAAAGGCACATACCTCACAGCTTTGTGACCTGAGTTTATTCTCTGGTTCACATAAACCAGAAGGAGAGGACTGATTCTGCATCACTCTATCAGATGACTTCCACGGATGTGCCCCACACACATACATCATATACTCAAACAAGTTTTTAAGAAATTAGAAGGTTGATAAATGCAAACAATTATAATTAATGAAGGTGGCAGAGAGAGAGACAGAGAGACAGAGACAGAGAGACAGAGAGACAGAGACAGAGACCATAGATCTTAGAATTTAGTTAGAAGATAGTGGCACATATAGCTTGCCCACGTCAGAAAGAGGGAGATCATTTTATCACCCCATAACATCACCAGCCTTAATTAAACTAAATTATTGCTATTTGGAATCTAAAGCAACCTCTGGATCCCATATTTTATATGGGTAGGATGAAGAAGCCGCATCTAAGGGCACCAATTGCTCTAATATCCTCTTCACATATGCTCATAGAGAAATGACAGCTGGATCTCCAAAGGGAGAATTCTCTGTCATCAAGCCAATACTTTTAACACTGTCCGTGAAGGGTTCATGACATTTCCATGGATCAATAATCACAATGTTTCCATTATCTCTTGCTTCTATGAGGAAGAGTGTAGTGGTCACCTTACCTGTCTTCCTTTACTCATGTGTAAGCAGAATGAATAGAAAAAATAATCAATAATACAATGAGTTTAAAATCTCCATGAAGTGGAGCCACATCCCATAGGGTGATGCCACCCACATTCATGGTGGTTCTTCCCTCGTCAATAAAATTTTTCTATAAATACTTTCACAGATACTTCCAGATGTGTGTTTTCTAGGAGGTTCTAAATCCCATGCAGTTGATGATGAACATTAACTATGACAGTCTACAAATGATAAAAAGATACAATCCAGAGCTTGAAGAAGGGTTGTAATGAAGCACCATCCCTCGTGTAATATGGGATAAAGGTTATTAGCCCTTGAAATTTAGGACTTTTATTCCTTCAGAAAATTCAAGTCCTACATTAAGTTTTAGGTAAGCAATTCTATCTATTTTACA
>CABHPR010150631.1:30549-76496 GCA_902168415.1 Peromyscus melanophrys | reverse complement strand
AAGAAAGAAAGAAAGAAAGAAAGAAAGAAAGAAAGAAAGAAAGAAAGGAAAAGCAACAAAATCTATGACTTTTGCCTTAAAAATCCTTTTACCACTGACCTTCCATAGCTAAAAGTGTGTGTATGGGGTTATTATCCTTAATAAAGTATAAAGTTTCACCTGGAACACTTAGACAGTTAAACATCTTAGAATATGTTAAGGCATTATTGAAATTAGGAGATTGGATTTTTAAAACTTATCTAAAAACACACACATACACAAGCAAGTATATAAAATCACTGTGATTGCACAAGTTTAGAAACTATTTCATAAAATCAATTCCTTATAATGACATACATAGATGTCATAATTATTAATCTTTCAAACTGTGTTATTTTTAAATTAGATCAGGATAGGCATATTACCATGGCAAAGTTAATTGTTTCCTTATTTCTATGTTTATCTTTATTTAATTGTTATATATCTTTATTTAATTGTTATATTTCAATATTTGTATATCTGAAGACTTTTTTTAAGATGAATGATTAAAAAGATAAAAGATATGCTTCATATATTGTGGCTGATATATTGTGCACCCTAATAAACTTATCTGAGGATCAGAGGACAGAACAGCCACTAGATTAGACATAGAGGCCAGAAAATGGTGGCACACACACCTTTAATCCTATCACTTGGGAGGCAGAGATCCATCTGGATCTCTGTGAGTTCAAGGCCACATTGGAAACAACCAGGCATGGTGACACACGCCTTTAATCCCAGCACTTGAGATCTCATGTCTTGCTTGGGAAAGGCACACACCTTTAATCCCAGGAAGTGACTGGCAAGAAGCAGAAAGGTATATAAGGCATGAAAACCAGGAACTAAGGCCCTTTAAGCTTTGAGGCTTTTAGTGGCAGTTCAGCTGAGATCCATTTTAGATGAAGACTCAGAGGCTTCCAGTTTGAAGAAACAGGATCGGCTGAGGAGTTGGCGAAGTGAGGTTAGCTGTGGCTTGTTCTGCTTCTCTGATCTTTCAGCGTTCACCCCTATATCTGGCTCCCGGGTTTGTTTTTATTAATAAGACCTTTTAGAAATTCATGCTACAATATATGCTTGGACTGGCCAAATGAAATCAAACAGGAAAAAAAATCTCTATTCCTTTTTATAAGTTCATATTCTAATACAAGTACGAAGCTCGTGTGTGTGTGTGTGTGTGTGTGTGTGTGTGTGTGTGTGTGTGTGCAGGCACACACGACTGTGCTGTGAAGTACAAAAATAGAAACTGTAAACGAACACAGATTTTATGTTTTTCCTCTAAGCTGGCATTCACTTTTTTATTATCAAAATGCAACCAAATATTTCACACGAGGTGAACAACCCTGAGTTCCATTAAATGTTTTCTACATTGCTTTGATCTTTACATTTCTTACCTAGCAATATTTTCTCCTGCATTGAATTGTCCAAACCAGAAAGTATATATAGACTCCAAGATTAGAACTCCATAAAAGACGAAGGAGAAACATAAGTAAAGGCCACATCAGTTCTAATAAAAACTGATTTTGTTCTTGCTTTCATGTAATAAATCATCAAGAGTGCAGCATTATCTTTGGGAAGTAGTTAGAACCAGGTCAGCACTACAGGCTTTCAGCTACATTCCAAAGTGATGCAAGTGGAAAAAAAAATACTTCAAGTGAATCAAAAATGAATACATTTGCATAATTAACTGCCCTGCTTCTCTGTAGTCAGGGAAACAGCATTGTCTGGGAGTTGTAAAATTACATTTCCCCTTTGTTCCTGTGAACCTGAAAGGTGAAACCTTATAAGTTTCATCTGTAGGATTGGAGCCTTACTTAAGATCCTGATGTCCTGAAAGAAGACTGTTCTGTCAAATCTAGCTGTATTGTAGTCAAAATTTATACTGATAAATGTAAGGGTGGTGACACCATTTGACTTTTGTTGAAAGAAGACGGGAGGAGGTGCTGCTATGGCAGGTTCTGAGAGGAGCAGTAATGTAGCTTGACACATTGTGGGAGAACCAGGCTATCTCAGAACAATTGAAGATGGCAGACACAGAATCACAGATGCTGCTCTGCAGACAGGGTGGTGCAGGAGAGAAAGTGGAGCGACAGCGTAGTGACAGAGGAAATCAGACTGCGCTATTTTAAACATTAGAAGCAAAAGCCCAGTTTTGTGTGGTGTGATAGGAAGAAAGAGGATGTAGGGGACAGGAGAGAGCACTCAGTGGTTAAGGCTGCATACTACTCTTCCAGAGGACCCCAGCTCAGTTCCTACCCCCCATTCGATGGCTCACAACCACCTGTACCTCCAGCTCCAAGTTATCTGATATTTTCTTCTGGACTCCATGGGCATTTGCACTTGTGGGCATATACCCTTCCTCCATACATAATTAAAAATTTAAAAAGGAAATGAGTTTATAGATCACGCAATTTTTGTCCCTAAACACTTCAGGGATGGACATGACATTATTTGAGATGGCAAAAGCTGTCGATGCTTTCTCTCTGGATTGATAAAACAGTATTGGAACTAGGCATGTTGAGTTTAAAATACCTATTTGTCTTCTCATAGAAAACTTAATGAATTATGAAATATAAACATAAATAAGAGAGGACAAAAAGCCAACAATACCTGAAGGTCACAGGGACATCAAAGATTTATATTCATCTGATAGCCAATACCATTTATATAATGTTTAAATAAATAGAAGTCAAACATGATGAATCTAGGTGCAATGTAGACATAGAATATATGTAAATATATATTTTAGGGCCTTGGGGCTAAATACTTTAGCTCAGTATTCAGCATGTAGGAGACCCTGGATTCATTTTCCAGCACCAAATATATAATAAATAAGAGAATAATTTAAAAAATAATAGATTTATAAAATCATTGATTTTTCTGTGAATATTGTATTGTGATATCACTGTTCTCATAGAAAAAGTGACTTCATTCTATATTAACACATATTCTAGTGTAACTTTTGTTATTCCTAGATTTATCAAAAGGTAATTATAATGAAATTCAGTCAGTTGAGGTATAAATCTTATATTTTTACCAACATTACTAAGTAGAAAAACTGTTATATCAATTTTGAAAATTTTAACTATTCAGAAAGGCCAGTCTTAGTGCTCTAGAAAGAATTTATGCTCCTATAATGTCTGCAGGATACCCTGTAAGGTGCATCCTTTGTGTAGTTAGTGTTCTAGTGATGCATGTCTAGAAGTTTGCTTTCTTTCAATAAAAATATGTGATTAAAAAATCAATGTGTCTACATTTTTGAAATAATGATCCAGTAGATTCTAGATTTATTCTGGCTTTATTCTAGACCTGTAAGCTTGGTTTACCATACAGATCTTTGAAAGTATCATTGGATACTTTCTAGACATACAACATTCAAAAATGGTGCTCATCTCAAAAATGAAAATACCAAAAATTGCTGCGCGGTGGTGGTGCATGCCTTTAATCCCAGCACCCGGGAGGCAGAGGCAGGCAGATCTCTGTGAGCTGGAGGCCAGCCTGGGCTACAGAGTGAGTTCCAGGAAAGGCACAAAGCTACACAGAGAAACCCTGTTTTGAAAAAAAAAAGCAAATACCAAAAATGAGTCTCAAAATATTAAATGGTTTTGCAATACCCTCAATATTGCGTGAAAACACTTCCTCCATAAACATTTACCAAGCATTCATAACTCCATAGATACAGGATTCCTGTTTACTATTGTGTGCATTTACATTAATAATGTAGTTACTTCTCTGTTGATGTGTTTGATGATGATCCATAGACAATATACTTGTTCAGCTCTCTTAATTTATGGGCTTTTAATTTTTTTATTTCTTTAGACATATGGGAACTCATTATATTTATATTTGTCACATCTGTTGTTGTTTTCTTCATTTGATGTTTTCTTTGAGATTTTTATAACACAGAAAATTTTAATTTATGTGGTTAAAATGTTAATCTGTGTTTAGACTGAATTTTATTATTATTGCTGTTATGAAAACCCATCTCCATTAAAAATTTTTCATGCTTTTGCTGTTTGTTTTCTTTCATTTCTTTTCTCTCATTTTTCTTTCATTCTTTTGTTTTTTTCATTCTTTTACTGAAATGACATTTCACTATGTAATATAAACTAAGATCAAAGCCATGGCAATCCTCCTGCCCCAGCCTCCCGAGTGCTGGGATTGTAGGTATGAGCCACAGCCTTGCTCTTAGTTTAGTATATAATTATTAATCATTCCACATAATGAAAAATATACTGCTTCTTGTCTCTCATAAGGATTTTTTGTTGGTAGAGAGGTCAATATTCAGATAAAAAGCGTAGAATAATCTTGTACCAACTCCACCTTTGATAGTTTGAACTTACTTCTATTACTGTAGGATGCCTGTCAGAGGAAATATAAATCATCCTTTAAATTTTTACTTCTCACCTTTTAAATATGATGAGTTTAAGGTGTATTAGTCCAACTGGCTGTTAGCTACTTTTTATCAACTGCTCACATATTTACTTTCTCTTCATTTATCATGTTATATGTATAGAAAACCTCTAGCCATTTAGCAGGCTTCTTTATATGGCAGTTGAGATAGATAATTCTGTGTCTATAGCAAGTATTTCCAGAATTGCTTGATACAGTATAAAGTGTCCTTTGATTCTAAATTATCTCTAATATGATAAAATTAACACAATATAATATGTAGGTGTGAGTGTTTCCATGGATCCCATATTTGAACTAAAATGGTATTCTCATTTTATTATCAACAAAATCTCTGATCTTTAATTATATATGAACATCTCTCTCCATTATGAATACAGCAAATTTTAGTTATTTCTGAATAAACCATATGGTAAATGGCATATAAATGACAGCTTCTTTTAAACATCTGTTTTGTTATTCTCTTTGTAAACACAATTCAAGCTCCAAAACTTTATATGAAGTGTTTATTATCACCATAAATAGTATACGTACCTTAATCATTATGTAAAATTTAAAAGCTTAAAAGCTAACATGAAGTTGTTTTGTTTTAAGCCAAGCCTAGAGACAGTTCACAACACTCTCTGGAAGAATTATGTGGCCTGTGAGGTGATGGAATGGTAACTAAAACTGCTGTAAGATATAGATTACACTTTGGGAACAAATGTGACCACAGACCACAGATGTCTGAAATCTTCATATTTTTCATGAAATGTACTCTGATTTTATTTACAGGCATATTAACTTTTGAAACAAATTACAACATACGGTTCACTGTATTCTTTGAAAACATTTGTATAGATTTTATATAATTTAACTATCAATTTTCATTTCAGAATTTGCTAATGAAAGAATGAGGAGTTATAATTATATTACATATATGCTTAGTGATTTAAGGAATATTCATAACCTCAATTCATTCTAAATTAGTTTTGATGTGTTTTACGAAATCTGCATTTTCAGATTTACTAGATGAAGACATTAATTCTAATCTGGCATCTGCTGCTTCATCGGTGCAGACACAAACGCTGCTAGTAGGGGTCCGGACTTCACACTGTTTTCTGTCTTGCTCGACCTACGTATCCCTTTGACACAAAAATAGGATGTAGTTAGGACACATTTCAGATTTACCAAGCAGAATTTTTCTTTTTCCCTGTGAGTTGTGAATATGGTTTTAGTTCTATCACACACACACACACACACACACACACACACACACATGCACATAAACACACACTCACACACACATAATACCAATACACATACAAGTACATACCAATAAGATCCATCATGATCCAGTTGGCTTTATTCTAGACATGTGAGCTTGATTTACCAAATGCAAGCCAATAAATATAATAAATATTGTTCTTAGACATTGTTCCAGATAATGTTCTTAAATAATTTTATTTATTAGCTTATCAATAATTTTAGAGTTTAATCTCAGCTTCTTATTCAACTCTGAACTATTATTTTCATTCTTTCAAATGTATTACTGAGTTCTTGGAGATTTAGTTCATTGTTTACAAAACTGTAAATGTAATATTGCTTTGATCTTCTCATCCATTTCATACCTACTATGTTTCTGCTTGGTTTATTGGTGGGTGATGCTATCCAGTGTACCTTTTATCTGATGTATTGACACTTTCATTTCCAGAATTTTTATTTGGTTCTTTTTCAGCATTTCTTAACTTGCTGGCTTTGTTGTCATTGTTCGCTTGTTTGTTTTTGTCTCTGTTTTCAATTTTTGCTTACTTTTTTATCTACTTGGCTTTCTGTTTATTTTTTGAACTAACTTCCTCATTGATCTGCTTGATGGTCATTAGCCCTCTGTAAAAACTGGAATTCTGAAAGTTTTCAATGACATTTCAGCTACTTCATTATCTTTGCTTTAACTTGTTGAGATATTGTGAGGCTTACATCCATCATCATGGCTTACATTCTCATATATTTTGTTTCTTGTCTTCTATGTTTGTTAGGATAAGCCTGATCTCTCTATTTTTTTATCATTTCCTCAATATTTTTGCAAGCATTCTTGGTGAATTTCCTTTTGGGGCCTCATTTGCACCCCTTACTACCACTTAACAAGGAAATCAACTACAGTATCTGTAACAATGTTGTGAGGAGTTCATCATCAACATATAAATGAAAATAAAGACCTTAATTATTTTAATTAGGTTTCAAAATTTTCAGAGAAAATGTTATAGTACACCAGTGGGACAAATATAGTTTATAGTTTGCTAGAGCAAAGGATAAAGAAGTATAAAGATATGCTGTAGAGAAAGCTTGGTGTTTGAGAACACTTGCGTTTCTAACATAAGGACTAGAATTCAAGTTCCAGAAACCAGATAGCATGCCAGGCATCCCAACCACACCTGCAACCTTAGTTCCAAGGAATTCAGGGAAAGGAGAGTTACTGGTGCTTGCTGACACTCAGCTTCTCTGATAAATGCACACTTGAAGTTTAAGGGGAGGCTCTCCTTCAGAAGGATGGGCAAAAGGTGACAGAGACACTTAATGCTCTCTTTTGGCCTCTCTGAACACACAGTTGCACCCCTCTATACACATGATCCATTTCCACATTCACACACATACTGACACACACACACACACACACACACACACACACACACACACACACGCACTAGTAGTATAAAGGTAAATGAATCAGAAAAGAGGAAATTAAAGGGTAAAGTAGGGATGAGAAGAAAAATATATGGGTTAGGGGAGTGCAAAAGAGAAACGTTGGGGTTGTTTCATTTCAGCTACTATGAAGGTAATTTCTCATTCAATACAAAGTTACCAGAACTTTTAATAACAGAGAGCAGTATTTAATGTCTTTGGTTATTTTAGGTAGACTGTGTCCTCATACAATACTGAGGTAAATTTTATAAATGTCATAATTTTTGAGCTGAGAATCAATGTGTTCCTGACATGTTAGTTTTCTTTTAATGATACTCATTTATTAAATTCTTTTAATTGCTAAATGTAATAACAAATATAATGAAACTTAAAAGTTAAGAAAATGTAGAACTGCTTTGTATCTAAAAAAATAAATAAATTCAATTAAATATGAGAGCTCCAGTTTAGAGTCTTTCTTTCTGTATGTCTGCTTTGTTCTCTTTTGAAAGAAACATACAACGCTGGAATCTTTGGTTTCCTAAGCAATGTATCCCACATACCCAATGACCAATGATCCAATTTCTTGGAGTAATCACAAGGATAGAGAATATAAAGTTGAATGTCCAAGCAATTCAACCCAAAGCTATCTGAGTACCATTGGCATCATCCAGATATCAAAACTTTGAGTGAGAGCACCTCCAAAGATTCCAGATCTCAGCTCCATATTTTCAATCAAGAAATGTAAATGGATATATGAAGACAGTCTACCTTCTTGTAATAAATGATAATAATAAATGATGATTATATCTCAATACCTGTGTACACATCTGCTTTACAGGTGCTGGAACATAATGTGGTAATACATTTTTATGAAAATCATTTTCTGAAAACAGCAAATAAGTCAAAAGTGACCTTATATTTAAATATCCATCTTAAATTCTGGAAAAGCACATAGATAATGCTTGATAAAGGTATATTTACAATACTGGATGTTTGGGGTCAGTTGGAATAAATAATATCATCCTTGGTAAGACTCCTTAAAGATTTCTGTAAAGTATATCACATTCTAATCCCATGTGATGCTGTCTCTGTGGTTCATTCCTTTCTTAGGGACAGTTTCAAAATCAGACATCAGGCAGATGACAAGGCAGCACGCAGAGATACAACAAGATGTTTGGATTCACAGTCAGACATCAGGCAGGCTCATGCAAACATAAAAGAAATAGACACAGGGACAGATCCAACAGCAACATTCAGACAGAATGAAAGACTGTCAAACATCAGGTAGGCATAGACAGACACACAATGGACACACTGAAGACAAGTCAGAAATCATAAACTACAGACAAATGGAAGACAGAGGGAGAAAAGTGGTAAATTCAAACTCATGCTTACTCTTGGCCAAATTAATCCAAAGGGAAATGATTTGTTTTCTTTCTTCAATGTGATACAGGTGAATTTAAGTGCCTTTGAGGCTATCTTCAATAATTTTAACTTACACAATACCAAATCCACTGTTTATTGATAGAGGAAACAGCTATCATTTGATGAAAGTTCTCAAGTGGCACACAACCAGTGTCTGGAGATAACTTTGGCATGAGGATAATTACAATGGAGATATTCTTGTGCCTTACTTAAATGCTTGTATGTAATATATAATAACAAATATTACAACATAAAATACCTTAATATTTCAGAATATTAAATTTAAATCTCATATTTAACAGTCTTCTCAATTTTATGCTCTAATTAGTTAATTAAAATTAATACTAAATTTTCAAAGTTTTAGTGTGTTAAACAACTGTTCCCATGCAAGAAGGTAAAATAAGACTTTTGGAAACTATTTGTGAAATGTTTTGCTATCAAGAAGTATAAAATGATATAGCAGTGTAAAATAAAGTATTAACAACTTTTGGTCATTTACTTTTATGGAGTACTCTCTTGCTTAATATTCTCTGAATAAAAATATCTTGGACATAACAACATATGCCTAAATTCCCCTGTGCGAACTCCAGCCACAGGTGGGAACGTTTCATTCCACTTGAATTCTTAGCACGACTGAGCAGAAATGTGTGAGATACTTTGCATATTTTATTATGCATTTATTTTTCCAAAGTTCTTTTCTAAATTGGTTTCAAAAGAAAAGATCTCTTCCACAAGTATCAAGCTGACAGTCATCAGACATCTGAAAATTCATTTTGCTTGTCAATCAACTTCATTACTAAGCGTATCATAAAAATATGAATAAATATCAGAACAGATAGAATTTTGATTGTAGCTATCCTACTGTGAGTTGCTTCTACAGCTTTATATAGAGTCTCTGTTTAACCCTACAGTGAGTAGGGCAATAAGTGGAAGGGACCAGAAAAGAAATCATGAGAGGAAAGGTCTTCAGAGAACACTGAAGCAGATAGCTACTAAGTGAATACAGCTTTGGCTTTGGCTACTACACAATTGCTTACAGATTAGAAATATTAAATACTCTATGCCTAGAAATAATTTTGTTGGTTTGATGACATTTTCCTCATTTACAATTTTATCTATTCATTATGAATTATTTACTTCTGTAATTCCAATGAGAGATCAACATTACTCTGTCTTAACAGTTTTTTAACTTCAAAATTGCATAGACACTAATAGTTATTTCTAAGCAAACCTTACAACCTCTTAAATATCACCATTTTTCAAGATTCAGAGCTGTGAAAAAGACATTAAAAGATAACATCTAAAATGAATAAAATACTATAATGAATTTCTTGCTTGTAAAGGTTATTTTAATGGCTGTTTATGTGAATCAAATTTATTTCCTATATATAATCCTTTGATATTGTGTACAGACACTTGGTGAAATTTTCAGTAGAGGTGTTTCAACTATCTGCATCATTATGTTTTATGTAAGGAAGCAAGAGGACCTTCTCATAACTGCCCTGGGCAGCATCAACCCACCAGAACTTACTTCTGATTTGGTTCCTATGTCAGGATTTAAAGTACAATTCTTAAGGCAGTAGATTATCTAGAATCTCTGTGTGATTCACTCATTTGAGAATGTATAAGCAGTACTGTTCTAGAGCTGACTCCAGTAACCTGTCAGTTTTTCGTGATTGTGATTTTACCAATGTTAGCGTTCCTCTAAACTTACATTGGGAAGTAGTAAACTGTCAAGGATAAGTTCAAATGGTGACAGACACTGGACATACAGGTTCCACTGCATGCTTTGTGTGCTGCATAGTTTTATGTCAGCTCCACACACGCTAAAATTATCTGAGAAGAGGGAACCTCAGTTAAGAAAATGCCTCCCATAAGAGGGAACTGTATACAAGCCTGGAGGGAATTTTATTAATTAGTGATTAGTGGATGAGGACCCAGCCCATTGTGGGTGTTGCTATCCCTGAGTAGGTAGTCCTAGGTTTTATAAGAAAGCAGAAAGCAGGCTAAGCAAGCCACTATGAGCAAGCCAGTAGCAACACCCTTCCATGACATCTGCATCAGCCCCTGCCTCCAGATTCCTGCCCTTACTTCCTTAAATGAGGGAATACAATGTGTAAGTGTAAGCCAAACAAACAAACAAGCACCCAAAAAACTTTTCACTCCAACTTGCTTTTGGTAGTGGTGTTTTATCACAGCAACAGTAACTGTAACTAAGTTAATATGTTTGCCTGAGTTTTCACTAAGGCAAGTGAATGGACGTTGTTTATCTAACAAAGTCTCTATTGTTCTATTTTATCAATAAAGACTTGGGAGCCAGATGCTGGGATGAAGACCTGCTAGCTCAGAGAGGCAGAGAAAGCACCCAGATACTTTCTTCCTCTGCCATCATCCCAGAAAGAGAGCTTTCTCCTACACTGTCTCAAACAAAAACTCCAACAAGATGTCTCTCCCTTTATTTCCTGTGCATCTCTCTCTCTCTCTCTCTCTCTCTCTCTCTCTCTCTCTCTCTCTCTCTCTCTCTCTCTCTCTCTCTCTCCTCCTGTCTTCCTCTTTCTCTCTATGGTTTTTTCCTGTCAACTGGTTGCTTGCTCCACCTCTCAACCTATGGTTGATTTTATTTAATCCTGTTTATAATATTAAAGCAGAAAGCTCTTGGATTAAAGGTGTGCAATAGGGATGAGTCACACCACAGCTAGAAGCATGTTCCTCCAGTATGTATGAGTGTGCACATATGCCTACATTTGTGTGGGACATGCATGTATAAGTAGTCTTATGATATGCACTTGCACATGTATATAGGAGATTAAGAGACCAGAGATCTACATCAAGTTTCTTCTTCAATAACTCTCCACCTTATTGTTTGATACAGGGTCTCTCAACTGCACCTGCAACAAACCAAGGTAGATAAATGGCTGGCCAATGGTTTGCAGGGATCCACCAATCCTCCCCTGAAACTGCCAGGCACTGGGATTACAAACACTGCTGTTCAGTCCATTTTAGCTTGGTTCTGGGGATCTAAAAGTAGCTCCCAGTAAGCTACCTCCTCGCCATACTTCTGGCATACTTGATGCAGATTGTGAGGTGAGTCTGCCTCTTTACAGTCCTGTCTCAGATGAAAAGATTCATTAATCTTCACTGAAACATCTCAGACTTTACTCAAAGTAAACTAAACTATTTTTTGTAGTACAATTTACTCAAAGGATTTGCCATTTTCTAGGTGGTATAAATAGCAAAATGAAATTTCTCCATCATATTATCTATGTAAATTTTGTCCACAATTGCAACATAGAGAATGATTTCTTTCATGTGACAGCAAAATGCTATTTTCTTTATTGGACAGTTGGGCATGAAATAGAGGGAATACAGTTTTATTTATTCTTAAACATATATTGTTTATGTTTTTGCAGTGACATCCTGTAAAACACAAAATCCCATGTAGACCTTTCAGAATTACACTGAATTTTAACAGTGTTGAAACAGTAAGTTAATTCAACAACTTATATTTGATCATTACCAACAGTCATAGTTAGGGTTACTGTTGGTGTAATAAAACAATCAAACAACCTTAGGGAGGAAAGAGTTTATTTAGCTTGCACATCCATAGCACTGTTCATCATCAAAGGGAGTCGGGACAGGAACTCAAACAGGACAGGAACCTGGAGGCAGGAGCTGATGCAGAGGCCATGAAGGGGTTCTGCCTATGGCTTGCTCCATATGGATTGTTCAGTTTGCTATTTTATAGAACCCAGGACTACCAGCCCGGGTATGGAACCATCCACAATGGGCTGGGCCCTCCCCCATCAATTACTAATTAAGAAAGTACCCTAAAACTGGCTCTTATGGGGACATTTTCTCAATTGAGATTACCTCCTTTCAGATAAGTCTCTCTTGTGTCAAGTTGCTATAAAACTATCCATGTCACCAACTATTGTTTGAATTTTGAGATAAGTTTTTCTAGACAGGTCAATATAGCCTCCAACTTTCATGATTTTTCCTCAGCCTCCAGAGTAGTAAGATTACAAGGGTGTAATACATTTTGTATCTCTATTTCAAAAGACCATGGGAATGGTATAACTATATACTTTCAAAGTAAAGATAATATGATGAATACAGAATTTTCCATTTGCTTTAAAATTCTTACTAAGAATTCTAAGCTGAATTAATATGTCACAAAATATGGAGCTATAGGACTGACCCAATAAGAATAAATGGTGTGTTACTCTGCCTTCTTTTGCTTATTGAAGTCCTGCAGGAATTAGTTATAGCTTTCAATCAGGGATCAATTACATCACCCACAGATAGCAAAGGAAATGTGTGGTGAAATATTGTGTACCCTAATAAAGCTTGCCTGAGGATCAGAGGACAGATCCAGCCACTAGGTTAGACAATGAGGTCAGGCAGTCAGTGGTGGCACACACCATTAATCCTATCACTTAGAAGGTAGAAATTCATCTGGATCTCTGTGAGTTCAAGGCCACATTGGAAACAGAGTCAGGCAGTGGTGGCACACACCTTTAATCTCAGTACTGGGAAGCACACACACCTTTAATCCCAGGAAGTGACAGCAGGGCGGAGAAAGGTCTATAAGGCTGAGGAAACAGGAACTAAGGCAGTTCAGCTGAGACCCTTTCGGGTGGGGACTCAGAGGATTTCAGTCAGAGGATTCGTGGAATTGGTGAGGTAATAGGTGGTGGCTGTGGCTTGCTCTGATTCTCTGATCTTTCAGGTTTTATCCCAATATCTTGTACCAGGTTTTTTATTAAAAGACCATCTAGATTTGAACAACATCTGGGGCCCAACTTGTGGGGCATGGATTCACCAAAAAACCACTTGCCTGTGGCCTTGCAGGTCCTGGCATAGGCCTGAGCTGCAAGCAGCTGGAGTCTCTACCCATTGTGGGCCAGAGTCCCTAACTGAATGACTAAGTTTCTGTTGCAACCTCTCTGCAGCAAACTCCCCAGGCTCAAGCTCCAAACACCCCAGAATTAGCTGCTTTCACACATTTCCTGGTGTGGAAAGCTGGCTTTTTAGCTTCTTTCCTCTCCTGGTGGGTTCTGGTTTTCCTTTGGCCCCCTCCTAGGGCTGCTGTCACATCATCATCTGAATCATCATTATCAGCAGATTTGGTGAGTCAATTGAGATTTCTTAAAGGGAGGAATTAGTTAAAAGAAAGTATTCCCCACATTAAAAAAATGGGAAACATTTTTACAATGGAGAGTGTTTGGTCTCTGTTTGATAATAGGATTCATGTTCTGAAAATGGAACAATTAAATGAGAGGATAATTAATGTTGATGGGATAGATGTAATGTCAATTACAAATGCTGTTTGATCGTTTTTGTTTTATCATTAAAAAATTGGTAATATGAGTGTCAAGATAAAAGTTTTAGAAAAACTTGTTAAAACACATCATACAGATATTCAGACCCAGACAGAAGAACTTAAAGGTGAACCAATTTCAGCATTGCATTATACAGTTACAGTGAAACAGCCTAAGGCATTCAAACAGCCAACCTTAATCTATCCAGTAACCTTAGAGGAACTGCCAAATGCTCTAGGCTGTGTAAGAGCTGACTGGATTTCTGTTCAAATATTAGATTTGAGGAGATTCAAAGAACATATAGTGTCATGTGGTATGCATTCCCCGTTTGTGAAGCAGATGTTAAACTCATGGTCAACTTGTAATAAAATTACCCCTCAAGATTAGAGAGATTTGGTTACAGCTGTTCTAGAAGCTGGTCTACAATCACAATGGAGGATCTGGTAGAAGGATGAAGCTAAGACCATTGAACAACAAAGCAGGGCTAGAGGTATGGAAATCTCCCAAGATCAACTTCTTGGAGAGGGAGACTATGCTAATGTAGAAAGGCAATCTCTATATGATGACCACACTCTGGCTTTATGCTGAATGGCAGGCTTGAATGCTTGGGACAGAATTGAAGAAGTAAGAAAAAAAATTGAGTCATTTACAAAAGTTATACATGGCCCAAAAGAAACCTTCCTCAAACTTGAAGCCTCTGAGTCCTCATCCAAATGGATCTCAGATGAACTGCTGCTCAAAAGTCTAAAAGCTTAACCAGACTCTAGTTCCTGGTTTTCACACCTTCTATACCTTTCTGCTTTCTGCCATCACTTCCTGGGATTAAAGGTGTGTGTCACCATGCCTGGCTGTTTCCAGTGTGGCTTTGAACTCACAGAGATCCGGATGGACCTCTGCCTCCAGAATGCTAGGATTAAAGTTGTGTGTGCCACCATTTTCTGGCCTTTATGTCTTCAGCAGTAAATGATACCAAATTCAGAAGCTAGACAAATAATAATTGAATCTCTGGCTTTTGAATAATGCAAAAGGGTAATTAGGCTATTAAAGGCAAGATCAGAACCCCTAGAGGAATGGATTTGAGATACAATGAATATTGAATCTTATGACCATGATGATATTTGGACAGGAGAGGTGATTTCCAGAGGTTTGAAGAAAAATAGTAATGTCAGATATTTCAAATGTGATAAACAAGGTCACCTAAAAAAGGACTGTAAACAGGGCATTACTAGAAACAATATTTTTTCAATGAATAATCCCAAGAGAACACCTCTCCCTTCTGGATTATGCAGAAGGTATAGTAAAGGCAGACATTGCACTAATGAATGTAGATCAACAAGGGACAGACAAGGTAATCCTGTGCCTTTGCCATTGGGAAACTCCCTGAGGGACCTCTCACAGGCCTTCATGAAAAATTCAGTTCAGTCCTTTCCTGCCATCATAGAAGAAACACCTTCCCAGAGCAATTAAAGAACCTAATGCCTATTGTAAAAAACCATATTGTTTGGGGTGATAGAACAGCTATAGAAGAGAGAACAAAAATTTAAGGAAAAACCATAAGTCAAAATTGATAAAAGATTAGAAAAGGGAACCTCCCCAAAGTTAGGGTTGGGGAAGGGTTTTGTTTTGTCTTTCAGGAGAATGAAGGCTAAGGAATCTAAAGAATACTGGACAAATGAGACATCTGAAGAAAAAGGACAAATCATCCACAAAAAAATGTCCCATACAAAAGACTTTCTGCAGTGAATCATGACCAGACCTAACAGTGACTTTGAAGTCTCCAAAAAAGATGATGCAACCCCACAAGAATAATTCCATCAGGATGATGATAATCCCACTAAACTGACAAACACCACCCAAAGATCAGCTTTGGACTACAAACTGCATATGCTGAACCTTGACAAGACAAGGTAGGAAGGCCCTTTCAAAAATCTTGCTTCACAGATGAGTCTGTCAGATATATTAGGCCTATAGGCCAAAGACGGATGCCCCAATGTTGCAGAGAAATCTTGAGTGACTCTCCAGGCAGCCAGCTGTTTCTGTCATTTCTCACATTTTATGGAAGTTGCTTGTTTGCAATTCCTGCCTTCTCAGTTAATATTTCCTTCTCAGGTCTCTGAGGGAGTTGAAGACTAGATAGATATAGTCAAAATTTTCCTTGTTACTCACTGATGAGGTGTAAAGTGTATAAGATTCAAAGACATCAAAAGATGTTTTGGTTGGTAATACAAGTTAGGATAGTACATGAATTAGGTACAACACCTTTGGACTCACAAAAATAGGATAGATAATGAAATATTTTCTCTGAATTTGTCAAAAGTTTATAGACTGGACGTTGTTAATGTAACTCTTGACTATCTATCTATCTATATCTATCTATCTATCTATCTATCTATCTATCTATCTATCTATCTATCTATTATGTTTATTGTACTTATTGTATATAGTTTTTCTTATATTAGTTATAACCTTTGATTTTTTTTAGGCAAAAAAGGAGAAATGTGGTGATATATTGTGTACTCTAATAAATCTTTCCTGAGGATTAGAGGACAGAACAAACCACTGGATTAAATATAGAGGCTGGGCAGTGGTGGCACACACTTTTAATCCTAGCACTCAGGAGGCAGAGATCTGTCTGGGTCTCTGTAAATTCACCCTGGATTACATGAGACTGGTTCAGTCTAGGAGAGAAACAGAGCCAGGCAGTGGTGGCATATACCTGTAATCCCAGCACTTGAGATTTCATGCCTCTGCTACCAGTACTTGGAAGTCACAAGCCTTTAATCCAGCACTGGGAAAGGAAGCAAAATGCCTGGGCAGAAAAAGATATATAAGGCATGAGGAGACAGGAGCTAAAGTTTTTTCAGCTGAGGCCTTTCAGCTGGACAGCTTTCAGCTGAGGACTCAGAGACATTCAGTCAAAGAATTTGTGGATTTGGCATGGTGAGATGTGGCAATGACTTGTTTGTCTCTCTGATCTTTCAGCATATACCCCCAATATCTGGCTACCAAGTTTTTATTAAAAGACCATTTAGCAATTCATGTTACAGAATCTGGTCTTTTGTTCTGAAAACATATACAGACTTTTAAAGGTAATATATTTATCTGCATTAACTCAATATGGAATGTGCAGTGTACATAAGTCAGCTAAACATGGTTTTCTGTTTTATATTTGAATGGTAAAAGATATCTGTCTGCTTTATAAGTCTGTTTGGACTGTATAACCAAACTGTCATGAGAGCTCTGCAGCCAATAAGATTGATCATGTCTCATCCAGTCTCAGAGCTGTTTCCATGTAGGGGGATCAGCATATACATCATCTGTCTTGGAGTTTTCCTTGGTTTCTTCCTTCATGTCTGTAGTCAAGATTCTTAGGAGGTTTCTCCTGTTTGAACCTAATCTTTTTCAATCTCAGTGGTATATACAGATTTTCTTCTTCTGTGGAAACAAATGCAGAACCTCTTCCCTAATATAACACATATCCCAGTCATATTCCATTCTGAGGTCAACACATCTTTAAAAATGTAGAGGAGTATTTAATTTAGCAGTTTTTTCTACTATCCAATGTCTCTCCACAGCTGTTGTTCCTTTAGCATTTCAAAATGTGAAAGTTAATAAAGCACTATATAACCTATCTGAGGGTCTTTGTTACCCATTACTGTTTATTAAGCATCTCTTTTAAAGTACAATTGGGTCTTTCTGCAACTTCTTGACCTGTAGGATTGTGTGGTATGCCTGTAATATACTTTGTGTTGCAATATGCAAAAATCCTTCATTTTATTAAAGACATATGCTGGAGTATTGCCAGTCTTACTTTGTAAAGATATTCCTAATATAGACATATGCTGACCTGAAATGGCAGATTTGAATTTGATATTGGGGTCCACAAGAGGCCCCCTAGGGTACTTCCTGACAAGGGGTTACCTTGTTTGTCCCTTGTTGAATGTATTCAATAGTCCAGTGCTGGCTTTGGCCATACCTACTTCATACTCCTGAAGGCTAGGGCCTTCTATTTTTGATTATTTTTAGAAAAAACTTTGTTTCTAGGAACACTTTCCCTACAACCTCCTTTGAAATGACCTTGCATGCCATAGCCAAGACATTTGATAGTTTGGCTCTTCTTAAAATCTCTAGAGATTACTTCTCCTAAATAAGTATGGAATCCAATATCAGCTGTATTTCTAATCCATTTATCTATTGGTGCTGATCTTGCCTTTAAAGGCCAAATCATCCTTTTTAATTCTGAATTGGCATATTCAAAAGTTAAAGATTCGATTAATATTTGTCTGACTTCTGGATCTAATACTATTCCATTTAGAGCTGAAATCAATCTTTGCAAAAAATCAGTGAAGGCTTATTTTGGACCTTGTATAATTTTAGTAAATGACTCAGACCTCTTTCTTGATTCTTCAAATTTGTTCCAAGCATTTAAAGTGGCTAAATGATTTAGCACCAAGGTGTGGTCATCAAATTCAAACTCCCTTTGCAATTCAGCATATTGGCCTTGATCTAGAAACTGATCTTGGGAACTATCAATACCTCTAGCCCTATTTCATTGTTCTATTTCCTTAGTTTCTTCCTTCCACCATGATTGCCATTGTAACTAAGGACCAGCTTCTAGTATTGCGTTTGTCATGTTTTTTCAGTCTTGGGGGATTACTCTATTTTGAACCACCCAAGAATTTATTATCTGCTTCATGAATACTGAATGAATACCATATAAAAATTCTGATTCTTTAATTTTTTTTAAAATATAACATTTCTACAGGATGCCATCCAAATTCTTCATAATCTTGGGAGTGCCTATCATCTGCTGGCATTTGTTGTATAGTAACTGGATAAGGTAAGGTTGGTTTTCTAACAACTTTTGGTTGACCTTCTTTTATTTCATTATATGGTGATGTGATAGGCTCTTCTCTTAAGCCCTCTGCCTCTGTCTTAGTGTCTTACTTATTTTTATTTATGTCTTTCTATTTTTTTCTAAAGCATGTCTTTTATCAATCCACATATTATGTTTTTCTTCTTTCTTTATCTCTAAAGCTTCTTTTTTCTTTGAGAGGGTAAAGAAAGCCACCATGGCTATTAAAAATAAAATATGAAACATCAGATTAATAGTAATCATAATCAGTATTAAGCCAATCTCAGTTAATTCATTTATCCTTTCAATTTGTGTTTTTATTTTTAAATCATCTAAAGTAGCACTATATAGGGTCCAAATACCCTATGTTTCAGTATTTCCCACCCTTGTATGGTTTTTATATTACTTTACTCTCTCTTTAAGAATTTCATTTTATTATTTTCAACCTATTTTTTTTCTGTGACTGTTTATACCCATTTTCTTTTCTTTCTTCAGCACCTAAGCACATTTTCAAGAATACTGTTCAGAGGTTTTCTTTGTCTGGATCTGGCAGAAAGCATTCTAGGAAAATGTAAAAATGTTTAAAAGACTGTCTGCACATCTGCAAGCTCATTCTATGGCTCCACTTAGCTCCTTGTGCTGGCAGCTGGCTGAGTACAGGCACTGGCTGGTAACACATCTTCCTGCCCCAACTCTGGGAAGTTGTTGGGCCCATGCTGTGGAAGGGTTTTCTACCTAGTCTCCTGCAAGGTAGCACACCAGATGCTCACAAGCCTTACTCAAGTGCTCAGCTGTGCAGCAGGATCTCTTAAATGAGCCAAGCCTCTGCATGCTTCAAACACTGAGACTGCCTGGGAAACCTTGTCCAGAACTTTTCTCAGCTTTCATAGGCCCTGTACTTGGACATACATATCACACATTGGACGTCAAATATAGCAGATCTTTCTTTGGACTGCCTGTTCCCGAATAATGACATGGAGACGTTTTATTAATTATGAAAGCTTGGCCTTTGCTTAGGCTTGTTACCAACTAGCTCTTAAAATTTAAATTAACCTGCTTATATTAGTCTATGTTCTGCTCTGTGGCTTGTTACCTCTGCTCAGTACTGTCCATTCAACTTCCTTCACATCTGGCTGGCAAATCTCCCATGCCTCAGATTCTTTCCCAGAGTTCCTATCTCTCCTTGGAAATCCCACCTATCCTTTCCTGCCTAGCTATTGGACATTCAGCTCTTTATTAAACCAATCAGAAGGTACCTTAGGCAGGTGAGGTTAAACAGACATATCTTCACACAGTGTATAAAAAGATTATCCCAGGAATTAAGTCCCATCCTTAGCTAGGAAATTGTTGGCAATTGATGGCTGCTGGTAGAGGGAGATTCACTTTTCTTCAGGGATGCAGACCCATGTGCTGTCTAGTAAGCAGTGAATGTGACAAAAACTAATTTCCTTTGAGAAATGATATTGCTTTGGGAGTTTTCTCTTGCTATTGGGAACATTACATATTTTGGTAGTTAAACTTCAGCAAATTGTTGTGATTTAGTGTACATTTCATTAATCTCAAGTGATCATTCTTAAGCACATGTACATATAAGCATACCTAAGTGACTTAATATAATGTGTGTGCATGTGCAAGTGTGTATGCATATGTGTGTGCATGTGTGAATCAAATATTAAGAAGCCCAGATATTTCTATTATGAGAGGAGAGAGTAAGTGTGAGGTCAGCGTGGATTCTCAGACATGCAAGTGCAGTAAAAAGGTGACCTGAAGCCAAGATGGAGCTCTGTTGAACAGCATATGTACTGTAATTATGAGAGAAAGCCTGGTGGAAATTCAAGATGAAACCAAGAAGGAAAATGGGAAAGGACTTGGAGAGATTTATCTATTTAAAACTAGGGCCTCTAAACTAGCTCTCAAATATTGTATGTCAGTCCATCAATAATAAATGAATAGAAATAAGGAAAACTGATCATTAGACACAGCACACAACTCATTTTTGTTACTCTCTTAAGTGATAATTCTCCCATGCAGAAGATATAAATGGCATCTTGAACTGTAAAAAAACCATCTTCAAGTACAGTGATTTTGGAAGTAGAAAAAGCTGATCCTAACATTTTTTCACAGATTAGATGTTCCTGAGTTACTCACTGGGTCTGTGGTCCACTCAGAACACTGGCTTAGAGCACACATTTGGTCTCAGGAATCTACAGTTAAATATTAAGATCAATGGGAAAAAACTGATTCTCCAAATTAAAGAGGTTGGAAGGAGCCTTATAATGTCACTGTTTATTTTTTTACAGCATTTAAAACAAAAGCTATTTATGTATGTATAAAATAAACAATTTCGCCGGGTGTTGGTGGCACACGCCTTTAATCCCAGCACTCGGGAGGCAGAGCCAGGCGGATCTCTGTGAGTTCGAGGCCAGCCTGGGCTACCAAGTGAGCTCCAGGAAAGGTGGAAAGCTACACAGAGAAACCCTGTCTCGAAAAACCAAAAAATAAAAATAAAATAAAATAAAATAAAATAAACAATTTCTACAGTTCAAACACTGAAAATGATGCCAGTGCTTTTTTAAACTTAGAAAATTTTAAGGAAAATTATCCAATTTCTTTGAAAATAACATCTAACATACACTGTGATGATATTTTATTTGTGCTTTAATAAATAAAGCTTGCCTGGAGATCAGAGGAAAAAGCCAGCCACAACACAAAATTCATACAATGTTAGCACATGCCTTTAATCCTATCACTTGGCAGGCAGGATCTCTGTGTGTTCAAGGCCACATTGGAAACAGAGCCAGGTGTGGTGGCACACGCCTTAATTCCAAAACTAGTTAACTATGGAGGTCTGGAGGTCTGTACAGACATACAGAGAGAGACAGAGCTGGGTAGGAAGAGCAAGTGATAGAGCTGAACAGAGAGAGCAAATCAGATGGCAGAACAGCAAGGCATATAGCCGTGGGTAGACAGGAAGTAACTCGCATTTGGAAGGTGCCGAATTTGTGAGGTAAGATTGGCTGGTGGCTTTCCCTATTTCCTGGATCTCTATAAGGCTGTCCCCCCTATATTTGGCTCTGTGTTTTTTTATTTAATAAGACCATTTAGAAATTCATCTACAATAAACACAACCTGAGACTAGACAGAAAAATCATAGCTCCCCAGAAAGTATCATCATTTCTTGTCCAGCCTCATGAGTGTCTCTAAAGGCATAGCATCACGATTTTAGGATACAGGGAGCTTGCTCAATACATGCATGATTAAGCAGGTAAACAAAGCTCTGTCAGATGTTCTGTTTTTTCAAGTGCTGACAACTCCTTTTATAAAGCTGGGAAAGAAAAATGGTCCTATTTTACCACAGTTATGGAAATAGTACTGAAATTTAGCATATATACAAAAATGAACATCAGTGAAATATTTTTAAAAAGAGTTGATAATATAATGCACCACATAAAATCTGAAATGAGGAAGTGTCTCTTAAAAAATTCAGAATAGATATTTTTGCAATTTTCACATATTGTAAAAACGTGAAAGATTTTGTTTTAACTCTAAATATCTCTCTGCTAGTTTTTTCATTGACCCTAACCACTTAGAAGAGATTACTGTGGTTTTTATAGATGAACTGAAACTATTTTTAATTCATAAAGAACAAAACAAGATAATTATAGTGTATTTCTGGGAATGTCTAAAGCAAATTAAGTATCTTTCACATGGTATATATATGCTCTTAGGTTGATGAATTTAGAAATCTCTGTTTTACAGGGACAGAATCAAGGGAGCCATAAAATCTATTATTAACCATGTTTTCAGTATTTAGGGTTATTGTAACAGATAAAAGGAATAATCTTGGTTTAGTGACAAAATTATACACACCAAACTTCAGATATGACCATTAGATACTTGGAAACAATTATTTCTTTTCTATAATCATTGTGATCTGACAGGCTTCTGAAAAAAACAGAATAACTCGATTCAGAGTAGTCTATCATTAATAAATACTTGGGTGCATAAACAAATAGAAACATCTTTTTTTACCAGTATGGGATACTTACCAAAATACCTAAAAATATAACAGGCCATCACGCAAGCATAGGATAAGAATGGTAATCCAGGATCCCTACTACGCTTTCCCTTCAATTTCTGACTTTCTGTTAATTCTTGGGACAATTTGATACACTTAAAATAAATTTCATTTTAGGTTATTTTAGCCAGAGTTTTTATATTTGCAAACTAAAATGCATAACTGAGTCTATTCTTCATTATCTTCAAATCCAAGTGAATAAAAAATTTAGCAGATTAAAACAAATAAACTTAGATTTACAAACATATTTTAACTTTCTAGAATACTTATAATTTACTGAAATTGTAAAACTTCTGTTAAGATTTTTTCTATAATATATGAGTATAAAAATCATTAATTTCAATAATAATTCACATATGTCTGATTTTTCAAAGAAGACAAAATTAAGAGTGTAGATATTTAAACAAACCACATCAGGCAGGTGCATATAATTAATGGAAATCTGCTATTCTAGTTTTGCTTCCATGTGTGTTAATGAAAACAACTTCTGTTTAAAAGTTAGGTTTATGTATTTTAGATAAATAAAAGAAAATGTTCACTGTTAATGATTTTAAGAGCACAGTACAAATATACTATAACTAATTTGTTTGGTGAGATAATATATCAATTTAATAGCATTTTCAAACATCCTAAAAACATGGACACTTATTTCATACTTTCCTTAGAAAATATCCCCTCCATTTCTCTATCCACCTGTGACTCATAACTACTTCTATTATGGTTAACTTAGTCTATACTAACTACCAACATTCACATATAAATCTTGCTTCTTGATATAGAAAGTCTTCCTTATATAGGAATTTTAAATGTTTTATTTATTCTTTGAGAATGTATGCATATATACAATGTAGATTCATAATATCTACACCTTCTCTCCACCTCTAATTTCTCCCAGACCTCCACCAACACTTCTCCTTTCCAACTTAATGTCCTTTTTAATTATTTTTTTATTTTTACCTACTAAGTCCAATTATCACTACCCATATATTCATGGGTGTGGGAACATACACTAGAGCATGGACAATTTACTGAAGGCAACATCCTTGAGCAAAAATGATCCCACCTCCCACAGCAGCCATCACATTTTAAAAGTTCCTCAGCTAGGTATAATATCTTCTCTATCCATGGTGAAATGTTGAAATCCTTTTTCTTGTGCAGATTTCAGATACTGTGAGTTCAAAGTGATAAGGAAACGGGTATATAAATTATCAAATATGGTAAATTAGGAAAGTAAAACTTTCTCTGTGGGTTTACATGCCAAATACATGAGAAACACACCCACAGGCAAAGATGTCCATACTCTTCATATCAAGAAACCATAAACTTCATCTCTTGACATTTTGTTAGATCTCAATATCTTAATCCTTGTTTTTCAGTCAAAATCTAACAAAGCTAGTTAGGGATGTCCATTAATGTGCAAGGAGAAAGCATGATTATGACAATAGACTCAGGAAAGTCCTTTGACAAAACCCAACATGCCTTAAAGATAAAATTCCTAGAGAGAAAAAGTCTAGAAAGAAAATACCTCAACCGAATAAATGTTATATATGTCAAACCTACAGCCAACACCACCCCAAATGTAAAAATACCTGAAGCAATCCCATTAAAATCAGGAATAAGAAATGGCTGTCCAGATATCCCTCATTTTTAAAATACAATACTAAGATCTGCAGGCAGAACAATAAGAGAGGAACATCAAAAGATATTAGGGAAAATAAGTCAAGTTATCCCTACTTGCAGGTGATTAGATACTATGTAGGAGATCCCAAAATTAAACCAGAAAGTTTATAGAACCTATCAACACTTTAATCAAAGTATCAGGTCATGAAATCAACTTTCAACAGTAGTTTTTTTTTCTATAAATCAATAACAAACATGGTAGGAAAGATATCAGTAAAACCCTCCCATTCAAAATAGCCACAAATATGTTATTTGGGAATAAACCTAATTAAAGTGGTTAAAACCTTTAAAATGGAAACTTTAAGTCTTTAAAGAAGTAAACTTAGGAAGACATTAAAATATAGAAAAATCCCTCAGGCTCACGAAGTGGTAAAATTAATATTGTGAAAAATGATCACTCTACCACAAGCAGTTTACAGACTCAATGCATCCCCTCCACAAAAAAAAAAACCCACAACATTCTTCACACACACACACACACACACACACACACACACAATCCTAAATGGAATCACAAAAGGTACGCAGATAGCAGAAGCTATCCTGAGCAAAAAGAAGAATGCTAAGATGCATACAGATTTTGACTTACATTACAGGCAATAGTAATAAGAATGAGGTACAAGTACAGAAGCAGGCGTATAGACAGGAATGGACAGAAGACCCAAAGCTGTGAAAACGTAAGCACAGCCATCTGATATTTTACAAAGATATCAGAAACACACACTTGGGGGAGCACATCATCTTCAATGAATTTTTTTTTTTTTTTGCAGCCGAGGATCGAACCCAGGGCCTTGCGCTTGCTAGGCAAGCACTCTACCACTGAGCTATATCTTCAACCCATCTTCAATGAATTTTGATAGAAAAATTCAGCATCTATGAAGTATGAAATTAGACCCATATATATCACCATGCACAAAAGTCAACTCCAGATGAATAAAGGACTTCAATGTAAAACCTGAAGTGCTGAAATTGCTAGAAAAAAAATTGCTAAAAAATTGCTTTGTTAAGGCAGCACTCTACAATAGATAGGTGTAGGAAAGGACTTTCTGAATAGGACTCCACTCACTAAGGAATATAGGCCAACAATGGACAAATGGGGCCTCATGACTTAAAAGCTTCAGAACAGTAAATGAAACAATCATTTCAGTAAAGAAGCCCTCAGGGTGGGAAGGAATTTTTCAAGCTATATGTCTGATACAGGGACATTTTCCAGAATATGCCAGCTAAAATAAAATTTTAAGAAAATGACCTAAGGAAAGAATGGACTATGAGTCTGAACAAAGAGTAGTCAAAAGAAGAATCAAAAATTGTAAGAAATATCTTTAAGTGAATTGTATATTTATTTTTAGATATAATTTTGAAAACTTCATATATGAGCATCTACATCACTCCCACTCTCCTCTGCTCAAAGGCCTCTTATTCTTCCTCCAAATTGAATGTTCTGTTCTTTAAATATATATGTATATCTACACATACATATGCATGCACATATGTATATGAACATGTGTAGCATGAATCTTAACGGGTCTTATTAATAAAACAAACCCGAGCCAATTATTGGGGTGAACTCTGGAAGGTCAGAGACACAGAATAAGCCACAGCTATCTCACCTCGCTGGATCCTCAGCTGGTCTTGTTTCCTCAGACTGGACGCCCCGACCCCTCATCCAGAATGGGTCTCAGCTGAACTGCTGCTAGAAGCCTGAAAGCTTAACCAGCCACATGCTTCTCCAGGCCAAGGGCCTCTCCAGGCCAAAGGCCTCTCCAGGGCAAATGCCTCTAGTTTCTGGTCCTCTTGCTTTATATACCTTTCTGCTTTCTACCACCACTCCCTGGGATTAAAGGTGTGGCTTTCTGGGATTAAAGGTGTGTATCACCGTGCCTGGCCGTTTCCAATGTGGCCTTGAACTCACAGAGACCCAGAGGGATTTCTGTCTCTGGAATGCTAGGATTAAGGGTGTATGCTACCACTGCCTAACCTCTATGTTTAATATTGTGGCTGTCCTGTTCTCTGACCCCAGATAAGTTTATTAGCATACACAATATTTTGGGGAACACAATACCCCCACAAACATGTATATGTATATATGTATACATACACATACATACATATACAACCTGATTCTATTTAACATGGCTCATATGTTCATCTGTCCAGGGTTAACCACTGGAGATTGGACACCCTATGGGAAATTGTTCCTAGTGGCAATCAATTCTCTCTCTCTCTTCATCTAGAGGTGGGAACATGGGGAATTTCCCCTTTCCAATAGGCATTAGTGGTGGTGTAGTAGATTTTATGATAAACAGTGTTTATGTGTGTGCGCGTGTGTGTGTGTGTGTGTGTGTGAGTGTGTGTGTGTATATACATGTGATCCAATGAAACTGAAAGAAACAAACTGCTTCACAGTGCTCTGTAGTACTTTTCAGAATATTAACACATAATAAGGTCAAGGTATTCAATGACTTTCATATTCTATTACTTATGTAGTTGTTGAAAATAATTTGAAATTTTTTTACCAGAAAGATTTAATGTATATTGTATGAGTATTTAGAATATTCACCGAAATACTATATTAGAAATTTACACTGTACTTTATTAATAGTTTCCAGTTTTCCAATATAGAATGGTACTCAATATTTTTCAGAGGATAATGGTATACTTTTACAGTGTACAATTAATACACTGTACAGTATATTAAATAGATTTACAGATCTATTTTCATCTCATTGTCAAAAATCAGCTACATGTTCTTTATATGCATGTTTTGCATAATTTATTAGAACCAGTTGTTTTTCTATCTGAGTGTGTTTATGTTCCAGAAATACACATAATAGCAATAATGCAATCACTATTACTTTTAAACTTTTTTATTAACATTTTTTCATTCACTATATTTTGATAATGATTTTCCCTCCCTTAACTCATTTAGTATACTTCATGCCTCCCTAAACACCCAAATTTTTATTTCCCTTTAGTTGTTTTACTGATCTAGCTAAGATGTCAAGTATTATATTGAGGAAATATGGAGAAAGTGGACATCCTTGTTTCTGATTTTAGTTGAAATGCCTTGAGTGATTTACACTTGCAATGATGTTGTTGGGCTTGCTGTTAATTGACTTTGTTAATGTTGAGATATGTCCTTTGTATCCCTAGTATATCCAGGACACACACACACACACACACACACACACACACACACACACACAACCAACAACAAAATAACAGGAGTTAACAATCATTGGTCATTAATATCCCTCAATATTAATGGATCCAGTTCTCCAATAAAAAGATACAGGCTAACAGAATGGACATGAAAATAGGATCCATTCTTCTGGTGCATACAAGAAACACACCTCAACATCAAAGACAGACATTACCTCAGAGAAAAGGGTTGGAAAAGATTTCCCAAGCAAACAGAATCAAGAAGCCAACTGGTGTAATGATTCTATTATCTACCAAAAATTAATCAAAAAATGGGGAAGGACACTTCAAACTCATCAAAGAAAAATCCACCAAGATGGCATTTCAATTCTGAACATCAATGCCTTAAATGCAAGGGCACCAAAATTTGTATAAGAAACATTACTAAGCTTAAATCACATATTAAACCCCATGCATTAATAGTGGGAGACTTCACTATCCCACTCTCACCAATGGACAGGTCATCTGGACAGAAACTAAACAGAAAAATAATGGAACTAATAGATGTTATGACTCAAATGGATCAAACAGATATCTACAGAACATTTTACCCAAACACAAAAGAATATACATTCTTCTCAGCACCTCATTGGACCTTCTCCAAAACTGATCATATACTTGGTTACAAAGTTTCAACAGATACAAGAAAATTGAAGTAATCCCCTGTATCTTATCAGACCTCCATGGATTAAAGCTGGATTTCAACAACAATAGAAACTACAGAAAGCCTACAAACTCATGGAAAGTGATCAATTTAGTATTTAGCTTCCATGTCTAATGAATCAAATTTCTATTAGTCACAATGATATTTTGGTATTTTACATGCTAAATATTATAACATATGTGGTTAGTATATTACATGTATATAATATATAAATATATATTTATATATGGTTCATATTTCAGCAAAGCTATTCTTAATTTCTCTACCTTTTAAAACATATTTCTTAATTGGTTGTTGCTGGAGAGCTTCTCTCCAGCTCCCAAGTCCCGCCAGTCTCCAGCTCCCAAGTCCCACCAGTCCCTGGTTCCCTGACCGAACCCATTCATAAAATAAAAACACAGACGCTTACATTATTTAAACTGCTTGGCCATTAGCTCAGGCCTATCATTGTCTAGCTCTTACTCTTATATTTAGCCCATTTCTATTAATCTCTACTTTGCCACGTGGCTCGTGGCTTACTGGTACTTTACATCTTCCTTCTCCTCGCCGCGGCTCCAGCCAGTCTCTCCTTTCACCTTCCTGTTCCCTCTCTTCTCTTCTCTGTTAGTCCCGCCTATACTTCCTGTCTGGCTACCGGCCAATCAGTGCTTTATTGATACAGAGTGATATCCACAGTAATTGGTCATTAGAATGAAAGTTGATAACAATTAATTACTTTTCAATATTTCTAGGTCATCATGTCTAGGTAGATATCATCATATCAAAGCTGTTCTTTGCTGCCTATCAGTGTGATACTTGATAGAGCTTAGATGGACTGTCTTAGTCTGCTTATGAATTGAACTGAGCTTGACAGATTTATGCTTTTAATAGTATATTCAGACTCCCTCACTAAATATATCTACTCCATGGAAGAGGAAGAAGGTGTCAATTTTATTACTAAACTCTTCTAAAAATATCTCAAAACAAAACAATGCTCTGATTTACTGGGGCTAGGTAAAACTGTGGAACAAATGTGTACTTATGGAAGTCAAGGCTTTGTTACAAAGTGTGTGGTCTTCTTACTAAACTTAAGACAATAATTCTTTATCACAATCTTAGTAGAAGGGCTTCTGGTCAGAAGTTGAAGCCAATAATAAGGAAATCATGTGTTAAGATTTAAACCAGAGGAAGTTATGAGCCACTTGTAAATTTATGTGACACATAGTATTGATATTTATACATCCTTACACTGTTATCTCGAGATCGAATTATCTTTAGTCCCAACCACATCATTTGCCTATACTATTTAGACTAAATTTGTGATTTACACAAAGTCTTTTTGTTGTAATTGCTCCCTGAAACCAGGATACAGATTTTTTTAAATAAATACTTTTAAATTTGTATGTATTATTATTAATGTATGTGTGTGTGTGAAGTGGGGGAGATATAGGCATGTGTGTGCATATGCAATGGTGTGGAAATTAGAGGACAACTTGTGGATTGCATTCTCTTCTCCCCTTTTACCTTTACAAGGGTTCCAGGAACTGGATGTTTATCTTCAAGTTTGTAAGGTGTGTGCCTTTGCCAGCTGAGTCATCGTCATGGCATGTGGGTTTCTTTTTCTTTTTAATGTGCCCAGTCTTTGATTTTTTTCAGTTGTTTCATGGGTGCATAAATATTTCTAGGTATTTTTTTGTTTTTAGTATTCCTTTTCTCTTTTGGCTTTTTATAGAATTTAAGAGACACCACCTAAAGCTACTTGTTTGTGTATCTTTTTTTATTTGTATTTTATCATTGCATCTTATTTCTTTCAAGTTTCTGAAACCTATATAGGTAAGCTAAAATGAAGACAGATATTTATTCTATGGTATAATTCATTAAGATGAAATAACTCAATTTTAGAAAAGCATGCTAAAATATATATCATTATATAAGACACTTGAGATAGTGAGGTCAAATATTGATAGATAGGCATGCAATTTCCTGCCAGAAAGACTGTAATTTTGTAAGATATAAAAATGTTATTCCTATTAAAATAAGCTGCAGAGGCCCCTAGTAAGAGGATCCTGAGGCAGTTTCACAGTAAGGAAAACTGTTAGCATGTTGAATCCTAATTAAGAAAGGAATCATGTTACCAGGCATGAAACTCAGCCAGGCAGGAGGTGCAGTGGCATTCGGCCATTTAGTACATCTCTATGGGAGGAAGACAGCAAGTGGTATCTGTCTTGTTCCAATGACCACTTTTCATAAAAGGGGTTTGATATTATAGTGGAAATGCAGGAGTATGCATAAAAGGTATTGTTTAACTTTTTTAAAACAAATTTTATTTGTCTTTACTTTGACTTGGAAGTCAGTTAATTTTACAAACTAAGAAAGATAAAAAAAATTAGTCATAAATTCAGGTTGTCTCTGAAGTGCTGAGTCCAAAAGTAATTAAAAGTCTAAACTGTAAAGTAGGGAAGGGATTGCCAATGGGACAGATGTTATCCTTGGACGCCCTCCTCCATGATTTTGGATAGCATCTTCATGGATAGCTTACCAAATAATGGAAAATAAAACAATCGTATGTATAGTCTTCATAAATCAAGGAATCAAGTATACACACAAACTAATGTGTTTGGAATAAAAACAAGTATTTAAAGCCTTTGTATGCATAGTCAAAATATGAGGCACAATAATTTTTCAACTATTTCACCAGTCTTTGACTGACAAGCAGCATTATATAACCTTACCCTGGATACTACAAGAAAGAATAATGTTCTGTGTATGTAGATGCCAAGATGAAATTCATTGCTTTGCATGTTACCCTAAACTTTTAATTAAATTAATGACATATATAGAACAAACTCATTGTAGTATATTTTGTTTTAATAGGCATAAAAGTTTACAAAAATATTATTTTTGAAATAAAAATGTATAGTATAAATTTCATGGCCTTTGTGTTCAAGAATATCTAAATTTGAATTCACAAATCTCCTTCTTAGCTACGACAATGAAGAAATATGTTTAGACATTTAATCAAGTGGAAAAATAAGTAACCCTTAGAAAATTTTCAATAACTAATAGCTATTGTGATACCCTTTTTTCATTTTATAGATACATATTTAAACTTACAACCTTTAAAAATTTATTAGGACACCAATGAAATAAGTAATAAAAGTTTCATTGTGATACCAAGCGTTTACTCCAAAAACAAATCCGTGTTTGTACATAAAAGTAGCAATAAAAGTTTATTCGTGGGTTTAGGTGACAGGAGCGTGGAAATGCATAGTTAGGCAGGAAATGCAGCATATGCCTGCTCCACCTGGATGCTATGTGGTGGTACCTTAATCACCCTCCTAATGTCATTACAGAACATGAATATTGGAAGACATATGGTATTTTCCACCTTAGCTGTGCTTTGCCATCCTAGATTCTATTGACAGTTATTTTCTATTATCTTCTCACAGCTGTAAATATGAGGGCATTGACTATAAAAT
Source organism: Peromyscus melanophrys (assembly GCA_902168415.1). Taxonomy (NCBI): domain Eukaryota; kingdom Metazoa; phylum Chordata; class Mammalia; order Rodentia; family Cricetidae; genus Peromyscus; species Peromyscus melanophrys. Next base: position 44,731 of record CABHPR010150631.1, on the reverse strand, counting down.
TCATCTGTTCAAAAGGACAATCTTTGGCATTTAGAATGACTTTCCTTTACTGGAATCAACTTTTATCAGGAATTTCACAATCTATGGTTTGTTTTCTCTCCAAAGAAAAGCTTATTAAAATAATTATCATTTTTTGTATAGATGCAACTTAAAAAAATAAAGTGATATGGTTCTGCAATCATAGACCATGGATAATTATACTGAAAGCTTTCTTTATGATTTGTTCATGCAATGCAGACATTTTATAAATCTTCCAGAAAATGCCATATTGTTTTACATGGAAAAGCTCCAGAGATCTTTTGGATGTATTTAGATCCTGCTTAAGGGGACAGCAACATGACTCATCAGGTTAAGGCATTTGGCCCTAAGCCTGATGACCCAAGTTTGATGATCTCCAGAACCTACATGGTTAGATGAGAAAATTGATTGCTGTAAGTTCTTATCTGACCTCCACATGCATGTTACATGGTGTGAAGGCCTAGACTTAACTTTATAGGCTCAGGAATATGCCATGATAACTCGAATGGATACAGAGCAGTATCCTCCTGCAGACATCCTGTCTGCTGTTTAAAGGATCTGTGGTTTATGACCCTTGGAGATATCTAGATAATCCTGCTGAGCAGTACAGATAACCCTGTTCAGCAGGTTGTGATTCCCCACCAAAATTCTAGACCAATAGTTTCAAAAAATCACCTTGCCCCTTCTACCCAACCCCAAGTTGCCAATTCCCAGTTTGTGGTTTTTCCCTATAAAAACCCTCTGCAACTGGGCTCGTGGCCATAGCCACATTTCTTTCCATCTGCTGTGCGGTGGTCCAGGATGAATCTGAATAAAAGGACCCTTATGTGCTAGCATTGGAAACTGGCTCCTTGGTGGTCTCTGGGGGTTTCGCGAAATGGGTACAGCAATGGTAGCTCATAAGCTCATACACACACACACACACACACCACCACCATCACCACCCCAACACCTTCTTGAACTTCAGTATTCATTTCAGTTAGCAGCACATTGTGACAAGGAAATGAATAAAATACATTTGCCATGTTTTCTGCATGGCTCAGCATTAACAAGTGAATGTGACATACGCTTTCTTATTCTAATGCTGGAGTCAGGGAAAACTTTCCATTTCCAGCATTTTGATTGGGAGTCTAATGACAGTGTGACAGAGAGTAAAGACTTAAAGGGGGGGAAAGACTAAGGTTAGAAAACCAAGCATTCCTGGGATGTAGAAAGGCAAGCACTCCCAATGGGTTTCCCTTCCCACTTATACTCAAAACTGGAATTTAGCCGGAGGGTTTCAAACTGCCTCAGGACCAGGCTGGTGCAACTAACAGTAAAGAGGGCAGGCTTGCTTCTGATTCTTGAAGCAAGACCTGAGTTTTTGTTAGTTTACTTTAGTGTCGTATATTTTAGTTTTCCTTGAGGCAGGAACTTACTGTGTAGTCCAGTGTGGCTTGGAACTCAGTATCCTCTTGTTTAAAACTTCAAATGTTAGGATTGCAAAATGTGATACACTGCCAACTAACAATTCTTATTAGCACTTCCTGAGTATGAATAACTAACAAACAAGAGTTACAGTCCAACATCTTTCTGATACAGAATTTAATTCAGATATACCATTATTTATGTTCTGGTGGAAGCTTCACCTCAGCTCCCCTGCCTTGTCTCTCCCCAAACCCTGCCCTGTCTCAAGCCCACCAAACACGGCTCCTCCCCAAGAGATGCTCCAGATCACTCCCACAGGGTATTTAAACTGCACCCCAGAAAACAGATAGATAGTTTTTTTGGTCTCTCTTCCCTTGCTCCTCTCTGAGGGGCCAGAAAATCATCCAGGAGCACTTTACCCATTAAACTGGGGCTTTTTCTAATTCAGTCTGCTTTAGTATGATTTGGATTGCTGTGTCGTGGAGAGGCTTATCAGGGTGCAGAAACTTTTCAATTTGGACATAGAATTTTTAGATATATAGCTATTTATTAAATAAAACAGATTTCTAAAAAAAATAACACTCATTCTGAATGATAGGTCACTGGTTTGTATCTGACCATTCCCAACTCAACTCACATATGAGACTGATGATATCCACCTTATGAAAACGGAAGGGAATTTATTCCCATTTTTCTTGTTGTTGGAGATTTTTCTTGGGAGGGGATGACACTGAGTTCCTGAAAATAAAAATGCAAGAGACAAGAAAGACCATCTAAAAGAAATAGCTGCAGACCTTAGCTAACAAAGTCTCCATTTAATGAAATCTTGAAAATGGTTGCTATAGAGAAACCATCTTCATTATTCCACTTGAATCAATGACAGTTCAGGGAAAGAAAGCACAACAGGAATTTGAACAAGAAATTTTTAATATAAAGATATTTTTGCTAATGAAAGGTGGTTATCCAATGAAAGAGGAAAAAAGTAACACCCCAAATGCTAAACAGATATGGTAGTGGAAGAAATACACAGCAAATTCACAGTGTGGTAACCTTCAGCAAGATATTGAGAAACTTAATGCTGTAGTTTTTATAGATGTGCCCTGGCAGAGGACTCATATGCTAAACGATTACTATCCAGCTGGGGGCACTGCTGAATACTGATTGATATATGAATTTGCTGACCTCGTCAATGAGTTCATTTATTATAGCATAATAGGATGTGAGGTCTACTTGGAGGAAGTAGGGTGTAGAGGGATAATCTTTGAAGTTTGTCTTTTGTCTCTGGCCCTTTCCTGGCTCTCTTAGATTCCAGACCAATAAGTGAGGAATTTTGCTCTACCAACCTTCCATCTTCCTGCTTCTACAAATGCAAACAAGACATTTATTTAGGGACTGAAACATCTTCAAATATTATGTTACCAAAAATCAATTCCTGTTCTTTGATGTGGTTTATTATGTCACTTTGTAAAATCAATGGCAAATTAAATGAAACAGTCCCAGATCAGAAGACAATGTGCTTGCTGTGTAAGAATATCACTAATCAATCTCATATTGACAGATATGGCTGATGACTGTCCACTGCCTCAGGGATCACTAAGAGACCCTCCCTACCACATTGTGAAGGAGCAGAGAAAACAGAAAGAAAAAAAGGAGTCCTCAGATCCTGACTTGCCGAGGTACCCTTGAAGAAGAGCCTTGCCGGGAGTAACCAGGTTAAAGGGAAATGGTAGAAGTTTAGACATAGGATATAAAAGTTGAAAACAGAAAATAAACATCTGAGCTAAGGAGAAAAAGAAACCTAACTGACAAATGGAGTGTGACAAATGTAAGTTGCTCTACATGAAAATAATGATTTAGGGTGTATTATTGTCTCTTCTTGTTTGGTGATTGGCACAGTGTTACATTGTTCTATATAATTTGTTCTTCCAGTCTACTCATAAATTAACACATTACACATTCTGGTGTGCTTTTTTTTATGTTAGTTAAAATAAAATAGAAAACTTCAAAAATATTTCCCGCAATTTAATTCTCAAAATTAGGGCACAATCATCCCAGTGACTACGGCAGAGCCAACTAATCACATTAGTAATTGTGGCGCTCTACCATAGGGATGTTAATGTTATCATGCATTTATACAGCAACGGTTGTGATGGCTTGGACGAGAAACCTCCTCCATAGATTCAGGCTTTTGAGCACTTGTTTCCCAGATGGTAGTGCATTTGGGGAGGTTTAGGTGATATACTCTTAATGGAGGAAGTATACCATTGGGGCAGGATTTAGGAGTTCATAATCTCAACCCACCCCCAGTTCTTTCCCTCTGATTCCTCCTTGTGTTTGAAGATGTGCCTCTCCACTTCCTGATCATGTGATCATGCCTGTGTTTGCTGATATGTCTCCCTGCTATGAAAGACTCTTTCCCTCTGGAACCATAAGCCCAAAGAAGTCTTCTCTAAGTTATCTTGTTCTTTTGTCACAACATAACAGTAGCTAACAAAGAGATGCTACTGTTATCATGGGGCATTGAGATGCTAGTAAGCTTCCTCCAATCCAATGTGTCCTAAATAGTTGAAATTACAGAATTATAGCTGTTATATTTGCTACTACTTTTTTCCTACTTCTTTAAGGTATATTTTGGCTTTATTGTTTTAAAATAAAATAATTCAGTAATACAAATGAAAAGACTCTGTGAAATGCTATACCAGAGAGGGCTAATTATGAATGCCCCCTGAGGCCAGGTTCATATTATCCAAAACACAATATGATGATATAATGTTGGTTCATAATCTTGTTATTATTTTCTTGTTAATACTAAAATAAAATAGTTCCTACCTCAAGCCAAAACATAATTTGTTAAAATGATACTTTGTTTAACTAACTTTTTAATATGGTATTATGATACTAATTGTAAAATATTTGGTGCTCTGGGGGTAGTAGCTAGAAAATTGAATGCTTGTGATCCTTTATTTTATTAAGTAACATGTCACATGTTTCTTTCATGGAATCTTTGACACAAAACAAGAGCAGGTTTTGGCTACATTCTTTGTTTTCTGTTCATAGCCTAGTCCTGTTAAATATTTCAAATTGTTTAAATATTTCTTTCTTTCCAGTAAATGTCTAGAAAGTGTTCCTTGAAAGGAAAATATGTTATTTATTTCTTATTTGATGCTAAGTATAATATTAGCTATGCAGACATTTTCTGTTGTTCAAATGCTGCATATTTTCTCTCACACGTGGTTTCTAGCTCAGAATCTTCAGATGTGAGTAAACAACTGGGAGACACAAAAGAAACTGGAAAAGTATAAGGGGTCATGGTGGGAAGGGCTAGAGGGAAAAATAGAAGGGAGGAGAGAAGAGGAAAATCAATACAGTAGGATGAAGGTGGAGAAATTAATAACACTAAGGATGTTTTTTAAAGCCTTAAGGAATCATATTACTTATATAGCTCAAATTACATATAATACATACATATATATACACACATAGTTTAAATGATGTTATACCACTGGGGCTCACAGTGCTCCTCTAAAGTGCCACAGAGTATCTAAAACAAACAAACAAGACAAAACAAATGTGGTGATATATTGTGTACCCCAATAAAGCTTGCCTAAGGATCAAAGGACAGATCCAGCCACTAGATTAGACATAGAGGCCAGACAGTGGTGGTACACACCCTTAATCCTGTCACTCAGGAGGCAGAGATCCATCTGGATCTCTGTGCGATCAAGGCCACACTGGAAACATAGCCAGGCAGTGGTGGCACACATCCTTAATCCCAGTACTGGGAAGCATGCAAGCCTTTCATCCCAGGAAGGGATAGCAGGGCAGAGAAAAATATGTAAGGTGTGAGGAAATAGGATCTAAGGCAGTTCAGCTGAGAGCCTTTTGGGTGAGGACTCAGAGGATTTCAGTCAGAGGATTCATGGAGTTGTTGAAGTAATAGGTGGTGGCTGTGGCTTGCTCTGCTTCTCTGATCTTTCAGCTTTTACCCTGATACCTGGGTTGTGTGGGTTTTTTTTTATTTTGTTTTGTTTTTATTAAAAGACCATCTAAGATTCGAACAACAAACAAATAACAATACCACCAATCTCCTTTCAAGTTTTTATTGGTTAACCCTCCAGAGGTTGAAAGTAAATACTTATGGCTGAAGATAAGACATGCCTCAGACACAGGACATAGGTGCTTCAGATGATTCTCACTCAATCTGACCTAAAAAGACCTCCTCCCTAAGGACTAGTTTCATAGAATAAGAAGGTGGTATGAAAGTCACTAAGGGAGGGAGAAATCAATTTAGTCCTACCCTGTTATAAGCTGAGTAAGCCTTGAGTGAGTATGTAGAAAGCAAGTACAGTCCCGAAAGAATGTCTACTGTTGACATGGATGTGGCCATGTCAAGGACCAATGTCTCAAATCTGTGGAAATCTGGCAAAACCTTCCCTTGAGGTGTGGTTCAGAAGATGGCAAAGCCTTCCTTTTGTCTGAGTGTGAATATTTACATTATATTCAAGAAGTGTTTGTGAAAACTAGTAACTGCTGCTTCCTGCTCCCCTACAGAGACCTCCTACATACACTAGTTAAAACCTTCCCCTATACTATACATTATAAAATTGCTGAGATTCCAGGTAATTGAGTAGTTGATCTCCGTCATCAGAGCAAGCACAGCCAAATTGATCCCAGATTTTTTGTATGTGTAACTGTGCCTGAAATTTCTTCATTCCCTTACCACCCCAGTCATGTTTCCAGAGTGAAACTTTGCACTACCCATCTGTATTGCTTATGACCCGTTATGATCCTAAAGGTACAATAGTGGCACTGATATCTGTGTAATAACCAACAGCTGTCTAATTGGACTTAAGAGCTACAAAACAGGAGGGAAGTCATACTTGGTGCTTGAAACCTAGCCAGCTACTCAGGGCTACTGTAATCATAGTGGGAGGGTTTTCCAGCACAACAGTATCTTAGCCATCAGGAGCCTAGAAATAACATGCAGCCACACCACACAACCATACAAGAGAAACACAGAATGCCAACTGTTTCTAAGCAGGAAGAGAGACAGCAGCCAGTTGAAAGGAGAGGGCAGGCATTATAGGGTCTTTGGAATATATGCAGTGAGCTAGTGGCCTTTAACCTGGAGTTATAGGGTTCAGGGACAGACCAGGGGCAGGGTGATTTTCCTCTGGCCTGTTACCCTACCTGTAGATCTTAGAGGAGAAGCTCCTACTGCCACTTTACTAGACCAGTGTAGTTGGTAACTGCATTTTAAAACTTTTTCTTATACCAAAGATAACTGGAGCATCCACCTCTCATCAAAGAAGTTTTCTCTTTGCAACAGATGGAGACCATTTGTTGTTTTGCATGTTCCTCTGAATTGCTACATTCAGAAATATTTCCTCCAGGAGGAAGGAGAAGGTTAGGAGCCTTTGTGGTAAACAGGAGGTAAATAAAAGGTCACAAGTCTAGGAGAACAAAATCTTGGAAAATTCTTGTGAGTCCTACCAACAGTGTAAAAAAGAGTCCATATTTGCTGGGGTGGAGATTCTGATGAGCCAAACTGCAAGCAAGAGATGTTTAGACTCGGAGTTGCTTGAAAGTTGCATACAGAAACCATGTGTTGCAGTTTTCAGGAGTCATCACCCATGTGGGTCTGAGATTTTTCATAATGGAGCTGCTTTATACTTATCCCTGTTCCTTTTAAGTAACTCCTTACCCATACTCTTATTAGTAACTGCAAAGCAAACAACCGAAAACTCTCAATGTTTCATCAAAATGGACGTTGGTGAAATTGTTACTTGGATCTGTCCTGAGATCCCTTACTGGAGAGAGTTGAAGTGTGTATGTTTCATCTTCCCAGGAAAAAAAATCTGTCATAAAACACTATTACAGAAAACTACAACTTGTCAAAATGCAGAGCTCAAATAATCACATGACACCCAGCCCCAGTGAGATACCTACAGCACAGTTCCTTTAACTAAGGTCCACACAACATCACAGTACAACTGAAGGAAAGTTGTAAGAGCCAGAGGCACAAGAAATCTTCTGTGATGTTGTGTCTCCTAAAAATGGCATGGGTGATCCAGTGATACCTTAATAAATAGTTGAGGAATAATAATATGTTCAGTAGACAGGCTAGCACAGAAGGGGAAAATCTCGCAAGGCCTTACCCCTAAACAAATAACTATAGGTAACTAAGAACTGAGGAGAGAAGGAGAATTAGTTTTTCCCTGGGAGAATTAGTCTTTCCCTGGATGAGCTCCCTAATTAGTTACCCAACACCAGGTGGTCAACCTTGAAAACATACACAGAAGTAATAGTAAAGAGACTCAGTAGGTTTTATTTGTGTGTGTGTGTGTGTGTGTGTGTGTGTGTGTGTGTGTGTGTGTGTGAATAATCAAAGAAAAAGAGGGCATGAATATAAGAGGGAGTAAGAGAGAGATATGGGAAAATTTCAAGGTCAAGGACATGAGAACGTTTGGGGGAAAGAAAGGCACTGGGGGAATAATATAACTACATGGAGGGGGAAAATGATCTCTTGACATAGTTTTTTCCCATTCAGGTATTATTTGATAGCTTTCCATTCTTGACATTTCTGCAGGAAATAGTGGTTTCTTCTCATTTTGAAATTCCACTATATTTTTCATTCCAGTGATATTCTCGAATAAATATTGCCTATCTGCATAATCACCAGATAGTGAAGACCAAGACATGGACATTGGGTTTGGATGAGTACATACAGTTTTCCTTCAGTAAGAGAAATGGAGGTATTCACTTAGCTAATAAAATGAAATAAGAGACAAACACTGACAGAATTTAAAATTCATACATCCTATTCTATACAATATATTCTCTAAAATTAATCATCATCAAGCACATCTGTAAAGTAGACAACTCTTTCTTGAAGTAAATTTGAGTTTCTCTGTTCAATATAATTTTTTTAAAAAATAGAAACATTCTTCTGCTTAATTTGAATTAATTTGTTGTAACACAAATTCCTAAATCATCTTAATAATAATCCCAGAGACAGTAATTGGAGTAAATGCTGAAAGATCAGAGAGACAAAGGAACAAGTCACTGCCACATCTCACCTCACCAGTTCCACGAATCCTCTGAGTCCTCATCTGAAATACTCCAGCCCCAAAAGCCTCTGTGTCCTCAGTCAAAAGGATTCAGCCAAAAGAGCCTCAGCCGATAGACCTCTAGCCAAATGAGCTTCCTCAACCGAAAGGCTTCAGCTAAAAGAGCCTCTAGCTAAAAGGGACGCTTCTGCCAAAAAGCTTTTAGTTCCTGTCTCCTCATACCCTATATACCTTTCTCTGCCCAGCCATCACTTCATGGGGTTAAAGGCGTGTGTGCTTCCCAGTACTGGGATTAAAGGTGTGTGGCATCACTGCCTGGCTCTGTTTTCTTTCCTAGACTGAGTGAATCTCATGTAGTTCAGGGTGACTTTGAATTCAGAGATCCAGATAGATCTCTGCCTCCTGAGTGCTAGGATTAAAGGTGTGCGTACCACCACTGCCTGGCTTCTATGTTTAATCTAGTGACTTGTTCTGTCCTCTGATCTTCAGGCAAATTTCATTAAGGTACACAATATATCACCACAATTTGTGATAATAACTCTAGTACCCTACATGTATATATAGCCTTCAGTACTGAGGTATTCTTAACTGATAAAAATCAGTTAAGTAGTTAATATTGACCCCTTGCAACTAAGACGTATTATCCTGGTTATTCACACATATCTCCATATGAAGAAATCCAAATTAAATTGTGCTCTTGCTTTATATTGGATAAAGTGAAGGACTATTCACTCCCACAAATATTGCTAAACACCTACTACCTTTGTGTTCTCACATTTTCATTTTGAGACTGTAGAATGATTAATGCAGAAACATAAGAGGGTTACAGTAAGTGATGACTCAGAGGAAGGACTGAGGGTGCTAGGAAAAGCTAAGTGAAAAATAGAACGCATATATTTATACATTGGTTCCAATGGAAAGTGTAGGAACCTGAAAGAGAAGGGAAGTAATTTTACCAAGTCAATCTTCAGATATGGTAGTTCCGATGAGAAACTCACATGCACCACCATGATTTATAGAGAGGAGAGAAAATGAGATGCTTTCTCTGAGGCCGCATGAGCCATTACAACTTTGGGAAGATGAGCTAATGTCTTTTGCAAAATAATAATAAATAATGATACTACTAATAATAAAATTCTGAAATCATATAACATGTCTTAATAGAAGAATACAGAATGAGTCTCTGCAGTTGTTACAGAATAACATAAGAGACACAAAGGGTATAATAGAAATATTTCTACCACCCTTCTCAGAGGTATCTTATACATATTGAGGAAATACTTCATAAAAGAAAAGCGAGCATAAAAATGGGTTTCTGAGAAATCTTCTGCTTGGTGTCACACCAGCACAGCTGATATGTGAGCCTTCTAAAGCAAATTTTACAGATACATCTCGGCTCAAACTACCACAAGTGATTTTTCCTAGCTCCATACTAAATTCCAATCTTTAATGCGGTTACCATAGTCAGAGGGACTGTGCCTCCTTCTCCTACTGTGTGCCTGTGTGGAAAGCAGGGATGGAACTTCTGATCTGGATTGGACCTTGTTAATGAGCTATGTGTTTGGTTCTTTCTCTCATGATCAGCCCCAGCCCTGGCCACATTCCAGTGCCAAGCATCCATCACCAAGTTTGGTCTCTAACTCCTGGACATCTTCTGTCTTTTCAGATTGCTTTTCTATTTTCCCCACGTCCTCTGTATCACAACCTTTTTTTGCTCCTTCCTTCATCCTGCCAATTTTTCAGGAGTATACAAAAAGGTGAACTTTGTGAAACTGTGTTTGTTCTAACATGGAATAAATAGTCCTATAACTGTTTCTACACTCTGTATTTTTACAGTGCTTTTCTCATTATTTTAATGTACTTTTATTTAATAACGTCTCCCGTCAAAACTAAGGAGAGCTTTAAAACCAGGTTGTGTTATCTATCTTGGTATTTTCAGTGACAAACATAGTTCTTGCCATAAAACTATTTTACATATAAAATTTTATTAATTGAAATTAAATTTAACTGAATAATCTTTCAAGCCTTTCTTTAGTAATGTCAAAAACTGTCTCAGAATCCTACACTTTTATACAACTATTTGACATGGAGACATTTATTTCCTTGTTAAATGGAAATGATTTCTTAACTTACTAATATAGTGTTTTAATGAATGATTTTGGTTAATTTAATCCAATGATATTTTTATATTTCTTTAGACCTTGAATTGTCCAGGAACTGAAGAGTAGATACAAACCAGAGTTTTGAATGCTTTTGGCTGTACTGCCTAATACCTCTGGCTGCACACTGGTTTGATACAATCCCAATTCCTCTATCCATAAGTCAAAGATATGCAGGTGATCTCTGGGAGTCCATCTGAATCTAATATTTTGCCTGAAATTGAAGTAGAATAGTATGCAAATACATTATTTTAAATGCATGATATGAATGTACATAAAATTCCCTAATATTTAGCTAAATACTCTGAAACAGCAGAAATACCCTGGCAAAATTTCCAAAATAACATCATAAAACAAAATCTATTTACTTGGGTTGTTTGTTTGTTTGTTTGTTTGGTTGGTTGGTTGATTTTTGGAAACAGGGTTTCTCTGTGTCGTTTTTGTGCCTGTCCTGGATCTTGCTCTGTAGACTAGGCTAGTCTCAAACTCACAGAGATCTGCCTGGCTCTGCCTCCCGAGTACTGTGATTAAAGGCGTGCACCACCGCCGCCTGACCTTGTTTATCTTTGTGTGTCACTTGTTTATCATATTATTAAGATGCAGACAATAATTTTGTTTTGAACCTCTATTATAAGTAAATGTTGACTATTCTAACAATTTATGCTTATAGAATAGTTAAGTTAAATAGCATTTCTAAGTAAATTTTCTTGATTACTACATCAAATTACTAATTTTAAATATTTTTGTCCTTTCAAAAATGTATTTTATTTTTAATTGTGTGTGCATGTGCATACATGCACAAATGTGTGTGTGTCTATGTGGTTTTATGTATTTGAGTGAGGTACTTTCTGAGACTGAGGAGGGTGTTTAATCCCAGGAATTGGAGTTACAGGCAATGTTGATTTCCCCTGACATGGGTCCTGGGAAATGATCTCAGGTCCTCTGCAAGAGCAGAATGTGCTCTTCAACACTGATCCATCTCACTAGCCCCTGTTTGAAACTTTTCAATGATTATGTGTGCTTTGCTTACTCTGGATGATAGAAATAGAAAAGACAAACACAGGCCACCTTAGAGATATGAGAACTATTTTTGTTGGTATGCTCTGAAAAGGAAAAGATTTTTGCTATTATGAGCAGTAGAATTGTGTCTCACCAAATGACCCTATTGCCAATAACTAAATGTATCATGGGAGATGAAATATGAAGTGGAGCTTATATGACTTTAACTGAATTTCTGATAAAAGTTGCAGGGAGCCATTCAGCAATCTCATTTTTAAAGTATGTTTACAGCAGAAATGAGATTCCAGCTCTATGGAAGCAAGTCCATAGTTTTATCTGTTTCATCATTGTAGCAGGTTCAGTAGGATTTCCCAGTTTAGACAATAGTTTTTTCTTATAGTCATAAGAGATCATTTATAGCACACAAAGGATTCAATAGCTCTGCTTACTTAGAGAAATTTCTAACGGCTTCATGGATTTCTCCCAAGACTAGGAACAGCCGCTTTATAATTCTCTGAATGGTGCTGTTTGTGATAAAAGCACTTTCCTCTTTTGGAAAAATCTTATGATCGCCTGAATTTTAAATAAAGTTACACATTCAATTTCAGTTTAGTAGGCACTTGAACATATTACTGGTGTGAATCCATCACTAGTTTGTCATTTTTCAGTGTATTTTCAGTTTGTCATAAAATATATTGATTAGATTGTATTTTCAAATAATCCTCTTACCTTGAAGAACAGGGTAAACACATGGAATTTTCATAAATGATAAGCTATTTTTTCCATGGAAGCAAGAAGACAGTGTTTATTAAAAATAAGCCAGAAGTGTTTCTTCATGAACATCCAAATGGGAAAAATTTCTCATCATTAGTTGTAATTCTTCCCTAAAGAGCTGTTTCTGCTTCTTTTTATCATATCTTTATTTCCTTGTTTTAACTATGAATTTGTGTAAAGATAATGACATATTCAGATTAAAGAAACAGGTGATCAAAGGGCACATTTCACCACTACAGTCCCCATCATATTATATTCTCCTCCACCTTTATACAGACATGCCCAGCAAATTCATTTCCTTGTATTTGTGGTTTTTCATACACTTTTTATATATGGATGTGTCCATAAATAGCACTCACATAAAGATTATGTCATCATCTGACTTTTCCCCGTTATGTTCTTCAATCATTTGAAATTTTGTGTTTGTTAATTGTTTTTGATATAACACCTTTCATTCACTTAATTTGGTTTAGTCTCCTTTTAAAACATAGTACATTATTTATTTACAGAGACAAATCTAGATTTTTCACATACAGTTTATTAATAATAATTCTGATTAGGTATCTTAGTACAGTTCAAAGATGTGAATATGGTATATATTAAATTGTTACGAATTTCTTTGGACAAATGTAATCACTCTCTGTTTCTAAATACGATGACCAGTACCAATTTTACATTCACAATTTAGTCTTTTCTCTTCCATTAAAAGTAAATAAATGAAAGAGATTTAATACTTATTATTAAAGAGAGAGTAATGTTTTGGGAGTCTAATTGGAATATACTGTACTCTGTGATCATCATGGTTATTTCTTCTGTAAAATGTCCTTTCTTGGATCACAAACAGATAAAAGGCAGTGAGTTTCTACAAAGAAATTGATCCATCCTGCAATTTGGCTAATGATAATTTCACTGCCATTACAGATATCAGCTCCTATACTGCTCTGTAACATGCATCACTTACAGTGGCTGAGCAGAGTAGGAAGTACAGATGTCACAGAGCTGCTTCGCTGGCACAGTTCATGTGTACAAAAGCCAAAACCATGGAAAAAGAAATTGCCATTTCTAACACTAATAGTATTCTCTCTAATGAGAAATCATCTGGGTCTTTCTCTGGATGTGTCAGGAAGTCTAAGTTTTAAGAGGCTCATAAGTTATATTTAATATTTCCAACAAGTAGTATTATAAGCTAAAATATTTTCAAATATAAAATTTAAGTGACTACAAAATTAAATGTTTTTGAATTGTTAAAACATAGCCCTCTATATTCTTGGTTATCATATCATTTATTTAACCAACCATATATAGAAACTATTTTAAAATAATTGCATGTTATCAACATGTACAGATAACATTTTTTCTCATTATTCTCAACATGTAGAGATAACATTTTTCTCATTATTCTCTAAACAATATAGCAACTGTTATATAGCATTCACATTGCATCAGATATTGCTAGTAATTTGGAAATTATTTTGAGTATGTGGAAGGATATGTGTAGGCTAAATGTCAATTCACATATGAAATACACTGTAAGAGAATTGAGCATTTTCTATTTTGGTATCTATGGATGGTCCTGAAAAAAATTCCTTATAGAGATAGAAGGCAGCTTGATATTAAAACTATGATCAATTTAAACATCCCCTTTGCCTCTTTTCTTTCTCAGTGTGCTAAAGAAGAGTACTAGAATACCTTCCTATTGATATTTGATCATATATATATATATATATATATATATATATATATATATATATATAT
>CABHPR010150631.1:1785-30539 GCA_902168415.1 Peromyscus melanophrys | reverse complement strand
ATATATATATATATATATATATATATATATATATATATATATATATGCTCAGCCATTCATGTTAGTTAACTTTATGCATCAACGTGACTAGGTTACAATGCCCAACTCTTTGGTCCAATAGTGTAGATATTGTAGTGAAGGTATTACTAAAATGTGGCTAACTTGTAAGTCAGTAAATATACACAAGGACAACAAATTAGCCTCTAAAATTCTTGTAGATCTGATCTATTCAGGTAAAGGACTTTAGATTAAAATAAAACCCTGAAATTTCCTAAACAATAATTAGTCCTCTTTCTAGACTGGAATATGGAAATGATGCCTGATTTCAGTCTTGACAGGAGCACCAAGTTCTAGTTATATTTTGAGTATGCTAATCACAGAAATAGCTTCAGCAACAGTACTGTCTACTGCAAAGATGTTCTTGCCCCTTGCTGTCACAACAAATAAGTTAAAATGCCTAGAATTATTGCTTGCTCCAGAGAGTGAAATATAGATACTAAATTTTTTTATTCCTTTTTGGTTAATATCACATCATTGTTTATGGAAGACTAGAGGTTTGAAAACGTAGACCTGCATTTCTATCCACATGCCTCGTGGAAAAGCCACCATATGTGACACAACCGCATGTGATATCAGCATGATGATACATCATAGTTTTCTTTGAACTTTGTACATGTCTAATTGCTTGTAAAGCAGTTGCAATTTTGTATGTTGCTCAGTTTGGGAACAAGTTATTTTGATGTGTGCATGCTTCTTCAGTTCTGGGAAACTCCTTGTGTTATTTTATGTTTCACAAAATTGGGGGAATTTAGTTTATGTGTTGTCAAATATTTTCTTTTAACCACTTTATTTTTCATTTCTTTTCTTAGGAAATTATATACCACGTTTGTATAGATCTAGTGAAATTACCCCACAAAACTCTGACGCTCGGTTAACCTGTCACTCTGTGCTCCCTTGGATGGAAGGATAACGGTATTAATCTATTTTCCAGTTTTTGAAGTTTTGTTTACCATATCAAAACATCAATAATGTCTATATTTTTCCAGATTTTTTTCTATTCTAAAATTTCCATGTTTCCTTTAATAAGGTCCATTTTACTTCTGGATTTTTTTTATTTTTATTTACTTTGAGCAGTATTCTCTTATATTATTTTTTGAGACCAAACAAGAAGTCTTTAATGTTCAAAGATAAAATTTAAATGTCATATTTGCACATCATCATAGCCATTATTGAAAATAATGAGGAACTATGAATATGTTTTTTAGTATTTATTTGTTTATTTTACACCCTGACCTCAGTTTCCCCTCCTTTCTTTCCTCTCAGCCCCTCCTCCCCACCTCCCTTCTGCACCTCCAATCCATTCCTCCTGCATTTCTATTCAGAAAAGGGCAGGCCTCACATGGATATCGACAAAACATTGTATATCAAGTTTCAGTAAGACTAAGTACCTCCCCTCCTCTTAAGACTGGGCAAGGCAATCTAGTATGAGGAATAGGATCCCAAAAGCCAGCAAAAGAGTCAGGGACAGCCCCTGCTCACACTATTAGGAGTCCCACAATAAGATCAAGCTATATAACTGTTCCATATATGCAGAGGGCCTAGGTCAGTCTCATGCAGGCCTCCTGGTTGTCAGTTCAGTTTCTGTGAGCTCCTATTGATTCCATGGATTTTCTTATGATATCCTTGTCCCCTCTGGCTCCTATAATCCTTCCTCCCTCTCTTCAGCAGGATTCCCCAAAGGATACTCAACCATACCACAAAGACACTTGCTCAACTATGTTCATAGCAGCTTTATTTGTAATAGCCAGAACCTGGAAATAATCTACATGCCCCTCAACTGAAGAATGGATAAAGAAAATGTGGTACATTTGCACAATGGAGTATTACTAATCTATTAAAAACAATGACATCGTGAAATTTGAAGGCAAATGGATGGAACTAGAGATAATTATTTTGAATGAGGTAACCCAGATTCAGAAAGACAAACATAGTATGTACTCACTTACAAATGGATGTTAGCTGCAAAGTAAAGGATAACCATGCTACATTCCACAGATCCAAAGAGGCTAGGTAACAAGGAGGGCTCAAGGGAGGACACTTGGGTCTCCCTGGGAAGAGGAAATAGAAGAGATTTTGTGGGTGGACTGGTGGCATGTGGGGATGGGAACATGAGGGATCAGGTGGGGAGGTGGAGGGGAGAGTACTGAAAGAGAAGACTGGAAAGGGGGGACATTTCAGAGTCAGACAGAAACCTGGTACAAGGGAAACTCCCAGGAATCTACAAGGATGACCCCAGTTTCTTTATATTGTTAAGCAGATTCATGTAAAAACTGGAGTCTTATTGCTGTGAGATGTCCTTCTGTATGCTGTGAATATGTGTTGCTCTCATTGGTTGATAATAAAGCAGTTTTGGCCAATGGTGAGGCAAGATAAGGTTAGGCAATACAATCAAACTGAGGATGGATGGCGATGAAGAAGGGCAGATTCAGGGCAGGTGCCAGTCAGCCAATGAGGAAGCAAGATTTGTAGAAAATGAGGTAACAAGCCAGGAATCACACGGGAAAACATAGATAAGAAATATGGGTTAATTTAAATGTAAGAGAATGCTAGTAACAAGCCTGAGCCATTGGCCAAGTATTTATAATTAATACAAGTCTCTGAGTGGTATTCAGGAATTGGCAGGTGGGAGAGAACCGTCCCATTTACACTAATAATTCCAACACTGTGATCATAAGATTGATTTCTTTGACTGGTTATTATCCTATGTAAGGAGCTATTCATGGTGCTCACATGATTTGTGTATATAATACCTACGTAACCAAATGCAGTACATTGCCATCTTACTGAACCCAAAGTTATAACAAACATACTCAAAACATAAAAGGAGAAACTCTTTTTCCCTACAACAGGCAATAAAACCAGAGGCAGCATGCTTCTAAAATAAAAGATGCATGGAGATTTTAGTCAAGAAACCTATACACAGGAATTTTTTAGGGGGTGGGTCATTTCTTAGCTTGTCTATCTCAATATATTCCTGAGTAAGCACAGTTTAAGGTCATAATGAAAAGATAGGAGACATATTTTGAAGCATTAGTCTAGGAGTTTGCACCTGAAGTTTTCTGCTTCTGTTAGTGGCTAGCACATATAGTACTGTGTTTCATATACATAATGTTAATTTTGAATTATGTAATGAGAATTTCTATTGACATATTTCAAGACTGACATGATAGTATACTTGAGTGACCCCAAAGATTCAACCAAGGAACTGATACAGCTTATAAACACCTTCAGCAACATAGCAGGATACAAGATCAACTCAAAAAAATCAGTAGCCCTCCTATATACAGCTGACAAACAGGCTGAAAAAATTATTATGAAGGAAATGCTTTAAAATGTCTATTTAAAATATATATATATTATAGATATAATCTACTTGGTCCATATATATATATGGACCAAGTAGATTATATCTAGGTTTGTATATGGATATGTGTCATATACATATGTGCATGCAATAGCAATTAATGGGAAAAGAAGCCATAATTTGAAAGAGAGTAAGGAGGGGTATACAGCAGGCTTTGGAGTGAGGCAAGGGAAAGGAGAAATATAATTATGTTATAATCTCAAAAAAAAGATAAACAACAAAAAGAGATTCCCTTCAGATTTAAAACCTCAGGTCTTTACAAAGTAGAACCTGAACTCTTTTTCTGTTCTTTCCTTTTTAAATTTCTTTTTGCCCTGAATTTAACAACCACATATGTAGTTCAACCATCTGTCATAGCGTCAGGCAGCGTTTCTTCCCAGAGACCTAACTGGTTGCTTGCTATTGTCCAGACTATTTGAAACTCCTTTGTTCACGATGACTGTCCTTTGTATTTTTGAGCTAACATAATTGTTTAAAATTTTCTATCTGACTTGTAAATTTGCTTTATAGACCTGCCCAGAGCTGAGCCGTTTTTCTTCTGTAAAGGTTCAGTGTCACCTCCTGCCTGACTCTACTCACTATCAGTGCATTTGATGACTCTGCCTGTTGGATTTTACCCACAGTACACAGCTGTTATATGCAGAAGCCTTGATCTGATACGAAGCAGGAAGCCTTCTACAAAATTAAAAAATTACATTCATTACACAGATTACTTAGTTTTGCCTTTCACTTCTCACATCTTTTGTAACCAAGTTCTAGGAGAGAAAATCTAGTAGTTAACAAATAAGCAAGAATTTAATCTCTTTATAAGAAAATTACAAGTGTTTGATGAAATTATCCATTAATGTTACCTCTGTCATGAATATATCAAACCCAACACAAAGCCCATCAACCATTGAAATCAGACTCACCAATCTGTAATTATAAATTCAATGTATAGTTTTAACCTGATTTTAAAAGCTCCAATATACAGATACTTACTGAATTCTGTTTTCCTGAAATATCCCTGGCTGATTTCAATGACTAGAACAGACTAGAGCAGAACATTGCTCTTAGGATGCAAAGGCTGCCAGGCTGAGTTTGAGCCTGAGACCCTAATGGTTATTGCTTTCACTGCTGTTATGGACTTTAGGCTTACGTGTCTTCAAGTTAAATAAGAGGAAGCCCCAGACACATAATGTGGTGGAACACTTTGCTTATGCCTTAAAAACAATAATCCAATCTACAGTTGGAATATTAATTATGATTTACTGATATAAAATATTGTTTTTTCCATTATAAAATTTCCCTATTTTTCCAGCCAGTTTAATATGTAGAACTAGTAGTAAAATTCCTTATGAAAATTTAAGCTTATTTCAGATATTATTCTATTTTCCCTATCTTGCTTGTTAATGTTTCAGTCAAGTGCTCATGAAACATTTTTGAACCTATCTCTTTCATTAAGGATTATTTCCCCTCTGATTGCTTTAATGTGGAACTAACAGAATCACATCACACTGTTACAAATTAAAAGATAGAATTATTAATGTACTTTAAACAATATGTAATCCATGAAATTTCATTTCCTTTTGACTATATGTAATATGTAACTCTTTCTACTAGAATATCCTTGCTATTTATTCATCTACTATGATTATGCCATTGCTTATATTTATCAAAAGTGCATTTATGTTGATAAATTCATCCTATAGAACATGTAGGTAAGGTATTGTATGCTATAGATTAATTTTTATCTTCATGATGTAGCAAGGTTAATTACTAGTTAATGAAAACCATTTATTTTACCTAAACAAGCTCCTCAGCAGGAATTTTCCCTACTAATTAATAGTGACATATTATATGAACTTCATCTGGTATTTTTGAACCTAATTCAAGGTACTTTCAGAGATTAATAATCCACAGTATATTTCAATATGCTTCTGCCAGCTGTGATAATAAATTCTGCTGAAGAATATTGCATAAATAAACAGCACCTAGTAACAGCTTCAAGTAATTTCATTTTCCTAATACGTAGTAAATATAAGTTGAAGATATATAAATTTCTTTGCCTCAAAATTTGATATGAAATTTTTGATTTATCACATAAGCCTTATTTTATTCTTCTATTGTACTACTCTCAAGTTTAAACATTAGAATTTAATACTGACCTGGTTTTCAAGGTAGACATATTTCATTTCAAAAGCATAACAAAAACATGAATATTATTTCTCCTTACATAAAAATGATTTAATATTTTTGCCTGTTTGTTAATTGGGACTATAATGTAGAATTTTTCTCACCTGTGTCCTTCCTATATATATGCCAACATTTTGTATTCTTTTTATCTAACTTTTTTGTGTTTGAAAACTCCATGTTTAGATAATCCTTCAACTCTAGGTGTTAAGTCCTCTTTCTAGCATTTTCTGTATCTATTCACATGTGTATATTTGACTAGACCATTTGAATAAAGCTGGCTTCTTGTGTGACTTACTGAGATCTCAGCCAAGGGGCCTTTTCCCTTGGATAGCTGTAGGCTTGTGGGTTCCACTTCTGATTCATTCCATCTGCCTCTGGCACTATCTACTGGAGTCCATCCACCGGTTAACCTCCACGAATCGCCAGCATATTTTTGAAGCTTTCCTTTATATGTGCGTGTACACACACACACACACACACACACACACACACACACACACACACAGAGTTTCCCCTTCCAGATCCTCCCTACTTCTGCACCCAACCTAATCCACACTAATTCTGTTTTTTTTTTCTATTTAGAAAACAAACAGAAAATCTAAAATAAGCAAACAAACCAGATTTTTTTAAAAAAATTAAAATGCACAATAAGCACATACACAAAGATACACACCCACATATACACACAAACAAAACTCGTTAAAACACAAATGACAAACCAAATATACAAGCAAGACCAGTAAGACAAAAATGTCCAAACAAAGAAATATGATACGAAAAGTCTACAAAATGCCAGAGTTTAATCTGTGTCTGCCTTCTATTGCTGGCTGTGAGGCCTACCTTTAAGAGCAGATAATGTGTCTAGGGAGATTGCCTTGGTAAAAACTAACCTTTCCTTTTCAAGCACATATGATTGGAGGATAGCTTGTTGGTTAGGCATCAGAATTTCCTGCCCCACTTCAGGGCTGGGACCCCATATGGCTCCAACCTGTGCAGGCCCTGTGAATGATGCCACAGGCTCATTCCTGGCACTGGAGGTTTTATTTTGTAGTGAGAAATGTATAGTTGTGTCTTTGTCTCTCTCATTATTTGGCAACTCCATTTCAATTTCTTTCTTATATATACATATGTTTTAAGAAGCTTCTACTATAGTAGATTTTCATAGAATAATTTTCAACAGCTGAATAATATTCTATTGTGTAGTTGTACTACATTTTCATCATCCATTCATTCATTGATTGTTTCATAGGCTATTTACAATTTATGTACTATGAATATAGGATCAATAAACAAGTATGAACAAGTATCTTTGTGGTATGATGTAGAGTCCTTTGGGTATATGCCCAATGATGGTGGGCTGGATTTTGAGGTATATCTATTCCCAGCTTCATGAGGAACTGCCATATTGGTTCCATAGTACCTGTACAAGTTTGAACTCCCACCTACAATGAATAATTGATGGGAGCCTAAGTGATCCTTGACACACACATGCTGCCATATTTGGGTTTCTCTCCTCTTTTGTTAGATCTAGGCCTTGCTTAAGTCTCCATAGCACCAGAACCTCTTCCCACAGATACCAGAACCTCTTCTCAGATATTAGGTGAATGAGCTGCAGTTAAGCAATTAGGCAGTTAGACAAGGGTAGATAGATAACCTTCAGAGCAACATTTCCTGCTGGCTGAACAGCCCATAATTAAGTCCCTTCCTGCTTGCAACCCCCATTACTAAGTCCCTTCCTGCTTGAAACCCCCATAATTAAGTCCCTTCCTGCTTGCAACCCCCTTTTTGCCTACCTATATATGCCTTGAGAGAAAAATAAAATTTTAGAGCTTGATCAGACATCCTGTCTTGCTCTCATTCTTTGTGTCTCTTGTCCCTCTCATTCGCTGGCCCTCCCTTTAGGTCCCCGTTGAAGGCCCTGCTGGCCTGGGAAAATAATTGTTTCCATTTCCCCACATCCTTGTCATCGGGAACTACCATTTGACCACCTGTGCAAGTATGAACTCCCACGTACAATGAATAAATGTTTCCATTTCCCCACTTCCTTGTCATTGGGAGCTACCATTTGACCTTGGCCATTCAAACTGGTGTAAGATGAAACCTCAAAGTAATTTTAATCTACATTTCCCTAATGACTAAGAATGTTGACTATTTCTTAAAGTATTTTTCAACCATTTTTTCCCCCATAACTCATATTTTAATTGGGTAATCTTTTCCTTGATGCCCAGTTTTTTGTTTGTTTGTTTGTTGTTGTTTTATAAATATTTTGGATTTAAACCCTCTTGGATGTGTAATTGTTAAAGATCTTTTTCCATTTCGTACACTGCCACTTTGATCAAACAATAGTGTCATTTTCCATACAGAAAATTTTCATTTTTGTGAGGTCCCATTTATTAATTGTTGATCTTAGTGCCTGTGCTACTGATATTTTGTTCAGAAAGTCTTTTCCTATGGTAATGAGTTTAATAATATTCCCACTTTTTTTCTATCATATTTGGTGTGTATCTAGTTTTTTTTTTTTTTTTTTTTTTTTTTGGTTTTTCGAGACAGGGTTTCTCTGTTTAGCTTTGTGCCTTTCCTGGAGCTCACTTGGTAGCCCAGGCAGGCCTCGAACTCACAGAGATCCACCTGTCTCTGCCTCCCTAGTGTTGGGATTAAAGGCGTGTGCCACCAACGCCCGGCGTGTATCTAGTTTTATGTTGAGGTCTTTGATCCATTTGGAACTGAGTTTTGTGCAAGGTGATAAGTATGGCTCTAATTGTATTATGCAAGATGATAAGTATGGATCTAATTATATTTTTCTTCCTGCAGCCATGAAGTTTTACCGGCACCGATTGTTGAAGATGCTGTCATTTTTGTCATTTTTACAGTGTGTGTTGTTGGCTTCTTTGTTAAAAAAAAAATCAGGAGTCCATATGTGTGGACTTATGTCTGGGACTTCAATTTGATTTCATTGATCAACACGTCTGCTTTTATGCCAATCCTGTGCTGTTTTTTTTATTGCTATAGCTTTGTAGTTCAACTTGGAATTGTGATGTCTCTAGCAGTTCTTTTATTATTCAGGATTATTTTAGCTATTCTAGGTTTATTGTGTTTCCATATTAAGGTGAAAATTGTCTTTTCAATTTCTTTGAAAAATTGTTTTGGAATTTTAATGGGGATTATGCTGAATCTGTAGATAGATTTTGGTTGCATGGTCATTTTTATATTAATCTTACCAATTCATGTGAGTAGGAGATCATTTCATCTTCTGGTGTTTTTCTCAATTTCTTTCATCAAAGTTTTAAGGGTTTTATCACACAAGTCTTCCATTTGCTTGGTTAAACTTACCCTAAGTTACCCAAAATGTATATACATATATACATTTGATGCCATGGTAAAATATATTGCTTCCATAATTTCTTTCTCAGGCTGACTGGCACTTGTATATGGGAAAGCTACTGATTTTTATGTACTAATTTTGTAACCTGATTTTGTATCCTGATAATTTACTGTAACTGTTTATCAGCTTTAAGAAATTTCCTGATGGAATTTTTAGTGTAACTTATATATACTATCATTTCATCTTCAAATAAAGATATTTGACTTGTTTTCTTTCCTATTTGTATCCCCTTGACCTCTTTCCTTTGCCTTATTGTTCTATCTAAGACTTCTAGCACTATATTGAATAGGTATGGAGAAAGTGGACTTCCTTGTCTGGGTCCTGATTTTAGTTGCAATTCTTCAAGTTTCTCTCTATTTAGAATGATGTGGACTTACTGTAAATTGTCTTTCTTATGTTTAGGTATGTCCATTTTATCCCTAGTTTCTCAAGGACTTTAATCATGAAGGGATATTGGATTTGTCTCAAATGCCTTTTCTGCATTTAATAAGATGCTAGATGGGCTTTGTCTATAAGTTTGTTTATATGGTAAATTATGCTTATTGATTTACATCTTTTTGATGTGCTCTTGGATTTGGATTGCACATATTTTATTTTTATCTCTTTTCCCTTTCAACTGAAAACATTTTTCCTCACATAATATATCCTGATTATGGCTTCCCCTCCCTTTACTCCCTCCATTTCCTCCCTACCTTCCTCCCCTCCAGATTCACCCCTTTTCTGTCTCTCATTAGAAAACAAACATACTTCTAAGCAAGTATAATAAAATAAAACAAAATATAAGACAAAACAAAAGCTAACACTTTGTAATTGAACAAAACAAACAAACAGAAGGAAAAAAAGATCCCAAGAGAAAGTACAAGAAACAGAGATCCTCTCATTTAGACACTCAGGAATCTCATGAAAGCATGAAACTGGAAGCCATAATATGTATATATGCAAAGGACCTGTAGGATAAAAGAAAGAAGAAAAAATATATAAATAAAATAAAAATAAAAGCATAATATAATAAAATTTAAAGAAAAGGGGAAAACCCTTGAAGAAACAAGGAACCTCCAGAGATGCCATTAAGTTTCTTTTCTATTGGCCATCTACTGCCTGGCAAGCAGCTTACACTAAAAGTAATTTTTATTCCCAGTGATACTCCATTGGAGGAAATTAAATTTTCCTTTGAAAGTGGTAATCAATTGGAAATTGCTTCTGGGTTTGGGATGGGAGCATGTGTCCACTTCTCCTTTCAGTTCTAGGGTCCTATATAGGCCCTGTGAGTTCATATGTACATTGATCAAGTTGATTTAGAAGGCTTTGTTTTCTTGCTGTACTCAATATTCTCTGACTCTTATAATCTTTCTGCCTTCTTCTTCCAGGTTCACTGAGCCTTGGGGGTAGGGATATGATGGAGACATCCCATTTAGGACTGAGTGTTCCAAGCTATATTACTCACTGCATAATATCTGGTTGATGGTCTCTGTGTTTGTTGCCATCTGCTGTAGGAGGAAGCTTCTCTGATGATGGCTAGGCAGGGCACTGATCTAGGAGTGTAGCAGAATGTTAGTAGGAGTCATTTTATTGCTAGTTTTTTTGTTTGTGTTTGATATTTGAGAACAGTAGTATTCGGTTTTATCTAATCTTACTGCCTTGGCCACCAAGTGTGGGGGTATTGTGTTCCTCAAAATATTGTGTATGCTAATAAACTTATCTGGGGTCAGAGAACAGGACAGCCACAATATTAAACATAGAGGTTAGGCAGTGGTAGCATACGCCTTTAATCCTAGCATTCCAGAGACAGAAATCCCTCTGGATCTCTGTGAGTTCAAGGCCACATTGGAAATGGCCAGGCATGGTGACCCACGCCTTTAATCCCAGAAAGCACGCCTTCAATCCCAGGGAGTGGTGGTAGAAAGCAGAAAGGTATATAAGGCATGAGGACCAGAAACTAGAGGCCTTTGGCCTGGAGAAGCCTTTGGCCTGGAGAAGCATGTGGCTGGTTAAGCTTTCAGGCTTCTAGCAGCAGTTCAGCTGAGACCCATTCTGGATGAGGACTCAGAGGCCTCCAGTCTGAGGAAACAAGACCAGCTGAGGGTCCGGTGAGGTGAGATAGCTGTGGCTTATTCTGTCTCTCTGACCTTCCAGTGTTCACCCCAATAACTGGCCTCAGATTTGATTTTATTAATAAGACCATCTAAGATTCATGCGACAACCAAGGAAGTGTCAAGTGTGGGTTCCATCTCATGGAGTATGTATTAAATCAAATCAGATATTGGTTAATCACCCCCACAAGGTTTGTTCCACTGCTGCAGTAGAATATCTTATGGTCAGGACATCATGTTAGGTCAAAGGATCTGTGGTTGAGTTCATGTTTTTGTTTCTCCTTTGGTAGCATACAGAGTACAATCCTTTACTAAAGATGCTAGAAGTAAGGATGAAGGCTCTATATAGACACCAGCTCGACTTCTCGATGTTCAATGACTTGTGTTGACCACTCCTTTAACTGTTTTTCAGCCATTTCATTTTCTCTTTTGAGAATCCTCTATTTAAATCTGTACCCCATCTTTAAATTGGGTTAATTGTTTTCTTGATATTTAGTTTAAGTTCTTTGTATATTTTGGATACTAGCCTTCTATTGGATGTGTAGTTTGTAAATACCTTTTCCCATTTTTGATAGACTATTCCTTCTTTTGGTTATTGGAATTTCCTTCTATAGTTTTGTTGAAAGTATTTTTTTTTTTTGTTTTTGGCCTGAGTTTCTTCTCCTCCCTCTGTTACTGATATTCATAGATTTGATCTTTTCACACTGTCCCAGGTTTTCTGGTTGTTTTGTGCCTGGATTTTTTTACATTTAACATTGTTTTGACTGAGGTGTCCATTTATTCCACCTTGTCTCCAGTGCCTGAGACTCTCTGTCTCCCATGTCTTGTGCTATGCTGAAAAGGCTTACCACTGAGGTTTTTGACTTCCTACATTTTTCTTTTCCAGTTTTATTTCAGTTTGGATTTTCTTTAGTTGTAGTCAGAAGTTTTCCTGTGTCCTACCCGGTCCCACAACTGCTCAGACTCAAATTAACACACAGAGATTTATATTAATTACGAAATTTATGGCCATGGCCTATGGCTCAAGCTTCCTGCTAGGTAGCTCTTACAACTAAACTCAGCCCATTTCTATTAATCTATATGTCTCCACGTGTTTTGTGGCTTTACCTGTGTGCCATTACATGCTGCTTCCTGGATGACAAGATGGTATCTTCTCCTCTCTGACTTTCTTCTTCCTGTCTCTCTCTTCAATTTTGGGCCTAGCTATAACCTGACTTGCCATAGGCCAAATATTGGTGGCTTTATTTATCCACCAATCAAAGCAACACATATTCACAGTGTACAGAAAGACAATTCACAGCACTTCCTCTTTTCTTTCTAATAAAAAGGAAGGTTTTAACTTTAACATAGTAAAAATACATATAATAGAACAGTTGTCAAGCAAGAATTATAGTTACAATATCTAGTCTATTTGTATTTAAGAAAATTAAAGAAAATATTCTATCATCTATCCTATATTTGTGAGTCAAATTTTCATATCTAATTTATGTTTTATTATAACCAAGGAGAATTTTAACTATAACTATTTAGTCTTCAACTGCATCAAAGACCCCAGAAGAATATAATACTACCTAAGTAAACAGGAAGAGTATTATAAGCAACTTCCAAAAATTCTGAAAATGACAGAGATAGCTACCTTCCTGGACAGTCATCCAAAGTTCCTCTGTAATGCTGGGGCATCCATCTTCAGCCTATAGGCCTAGAGTCTCTCAGTTGCTTCTCTTTGTGTCCTGTAGACTATCTGGCAGTCTCCTCTGTGAAGCAGGAACCTGAAGAACCATTTTGTCCCATTTTGGCAAATTTCAGTGGTCATTTTCCTGTGGGTCCTGCATGTCTAGTTTATACAACATATTATCAGCAGTCCAGAGAAGAACAGCCTCTTGTCCAAATGGCTATTTTTCCAAGAAGAAGATAAACTCCATATAGAGTGTCTTCAATGCCCATCCTCCTCTCTGAAGTAAATCAGTGCTGCCAGGAGCAGAAGTGTCTCATTGTCCAGAAAGTCTGTTTTTAAAACATTTTAAATGCCATATTCTGTAGGTCTTTGAAGTGTTTGAAGATTACCTACCTTATTGAAATATACCTTTACATACCAAAAAAACTTAACTAACATGACTATGAGTTTGATTATCCTAGATGACTATTAATCTGCATTTTAAATTATACATTACAATTTCAAATGAGCTGCACAAACATAATACCTTAAACAAAAGTAGAAATATAGAGACAGTATAACAAAATTAATTTTAAATTTGTATCAGTAAACTAAAACAATCACTTAGAGGCTTAATATTAATTACAAACTGCATAGTCTATGGCTCTGGCACATTATTAACTAGCTCATATAACTTAATTCAACCCATTTCTATTATTTTATAAGTGGCTCTGGGACCATGGGGCCAGGTGGGACCAGACAAACTTCCATCTATATTACATCAGTTCCTTTTCTCTCTCTGCTCTCTGTGAAGATAAAATTTGCTCTCTGTTTCCTGATCCTACCACCATGCCTTGTCTTTCACCCATGATCCATTCCATTCCTCTGGAACCATAAGCCAAGATTAATACTGTCTTCTGCATGTTGCTTTTTGTTGTGGCATTTATTACACTGACAGAAAAATAGCTATTATACAATATTAGGTGACAACTCCTAAAATGTTTTAGAACTTATTTTGATATAATTTTGACTACTATAGAATTACATCCTTTCTTCCATCCATCCCCTCCCCATTACAACTCTTAGCTCTCCTATTCCCCCTCTCAAATCTGTGGCCTTTTTTTCTTTAATTGTTATTGTTGCATATACAAACATACACACACATATGTCTGGTCTTGTTTGTGTGCACATGGTTTCAGGGCTGATCATTTTCTGATGTATTACTAGTTAGGTGATATAACCTTGGAGAGGTTAATTTTCCCTCTCCCAGCAGTCATCAGTTACTTGTAATTTTTTGTTTAGGGGTGGGTCTCCATGAAACTTTCTTCTTCCACATTAGCTTGTCTATTGATATTGGCTCTATTGTGGTCTTATTTATATAACCAATTAAAGACAGACTGTATCCCATCAGACTTTTTGGTATACTGGCTCTTACAGTCTTTCCATACATACTTCTTTCTTGATGTTCCTTAACCATAGATGTAAGATCTGCAATGTAGATGTATTCATTGTGGCAGAGTACCCCATGATTTTTTAATCTCTATATTGTATCCATGTTTTTTAATGACTTTCTCCATTTGTTGTAAAGAGAAGAATCTTTGATGAGGTGTACTTTCTCCAATACCTATAATTTTAAGGATAGATTTAGGATGTAGCAAGGGATTATTACTAGCTTTACAAAGTAAGCTACATTGTCAGTACTGGGCTTGGTCCCCCTCCTGTTGGCTTAAATCCAATTAGACAGCTTTTGGTTACCACCTACATGTGAGTATCACTTATTGCACTTTTATATATGTATATATATATATCTTGCCAAGCTGCTCATTGTTGTAAATATTATCTTTAATGTTAGGAACTAAAAGCTGTTTTAAAAACATAAAACAAACTATACTGAAAGTTCTGTTTCTGTTTTCCCCAGATTAATGTTTGTTTTGTTTTTAGAGTCACCTTTCTAACAGATTATTGCCAAGGATTATTGCAGGCGGCCATATCAGTGCAACAGCAGATGGCAGTTGACTTCAGGGTGTCAGCCCACCAGAAGGAGAATCCCTGATGGGTGAATCTCGATTAGACAAGGCCCGGGCCACAGACTCCAGAATGTCTTTTGCTTCTGTTTTGCCTTTACATGCTTGCTGCTGCCATCTTTCTCTGGTATCTGGTATGATGTGAATGGGTGTGGGGAGATCCACTGCCTGAAATGTAGTGTGTTTATTTCATGGAAACATCCTGTTCTACTGGGCAGTTTTACCTGTGGATTATTATGAAGATTATTCCTTCCTCAGCTGTACTGTCTAATTGATAATAACAATGTTAGTTTAAATACAGTTTTGATGATGAAAAATAAAACAAGAAAGTGTCACACAGCTAGAACACATGAGTTTCTCTTGAGGAGCCATGTAGACTGTGGTTTAGAATAATGATTAAAAAAAAGCAATTGACTTCTAATAGTCCAGCTAGCTTAAATTCTATAAAACTTAATGTTGGGAGGTGTGTTCACAGGTTTCCGAGTGCATCATAGCTTAAACAAAGCTTTGAAAATAACTCAGACCAAGATGTTTTTGTCGAATAGCTTTGGGTTGAAACACCCAAGAAGATAATCTAAGGTTTTAGAATGGCATGTAGTTGAATGAGGAACTCGTAAAGGTAAGAAAACAAGAACAAATCAGCCCAATTGTCATTAGCTGATGTGCTTTACTTGCTAGGGTTGGTTGATGACCAAAGGTGACAATTAATTCCTTCTACCCATTTCTACCCTCAATCTCCTGACATAAAAAACTATTGATGAGTGAGTATGTACCCTAAAGATTTAAAGTAGAACTGATTAATTTTTTTTCATGTGTAAAAGTTTAGATTTATGATTCCTTTAAGATTCCTTATAAGCTTACCTTTCAAGATAACTAATAAAGTGATTGGTCCTTTCTTTGTAACCACAAAATGCAGCTTGCCAGTAAAATAATATCTTGCTTACACTCTGTTAATCTATAGCAAGTTGCTTGGTGTGATTGTGTGTGGGTTCTTGGGGACAATTTGTTTTTCACCTGTAATACGTAAAATGTTTAATCATGTAAGAGATATGGAAAGCATGCTTTTTTTTTTTACTTGTATTCATTGTAATCTTTCATTTAAAAAGCAGAATGTAACCACATTATAATTTTTATAATGCCAGAAAAATTTTGCTGGGGTATATAAGCTGTAATGGAAAGAATAAAAATAGAGTCAAAATGAGTTAGAAGGAAAACATTAAGACTGAGAGAATTAGAAGGAAAACATCAAGAATGAGAGAATAAGGAAGAATAAAGATAGAGTTAGAAGGGAAATATCAAGAATTAGAGAAAGAAATCACTATGAAAATAAAGAACAGAGAATGCAAAAGAAGAATAAAGAAAAGGTCTGAAGAAAATCATCAAGAGAGTGTGTGTCTTTTCCCTTTACCCTCTCAGATAAAAAAGTCATAGTATGTGCTGACTCCATGGACTCCCTTTGAGCCCTGTGCTGCTGGAGGCTGCCTGCCCCAGTCAGCAATAGATTATATATTGCTTGAGATCTTTATAAACTTTTTGTTTATAAAACTTACAAATTATACTCCTATAATTAAAAAACAAATGTCAAGTGTAAATCCACATTTGGTTCATTTTTCAATTACCCTTGTTCCTTGTTCTAATTTTGATTAACTAAATTGTTAACATTAATAAAATTTGCCACTTAAATGTGTAAATCATACAATGAAAGTAAGTACCTTTGTATAAATAGTTTGAAAACCCTAGAATCATGGGAGCAGATGACACTAATTTTCTTTTACCTTTTGAATTCATACAATTCTAAGGGCCCTGAGACAAACTCTCTGATTTATTAGAAAAAGTGGAAGTTGTTTCATAACTGTCAAAAACTTCTGATCCTTAATTTTACTAGATTCAAATTATAAATTAATAATTCTGACTTAAAAGAAGCCACCTGAAACTGGGTGGGGAAAAGCCCACATGTTCTCAACCATACACAAACAACTATAGGAAACTGAGTAAGCTGAGAGAGGGAGAGATTGTCCCCCACTGGGAAGAGCACATTAACTGGTTGTCCTGTGCCAGATGGTCAGATCTAAAAGCATGCATGCAAGTAACATTATATGGAATCAACAGGCCATATTTTGGAATATATATGTATAAAAATACATGTATGCATACAATAACAATTAGTGATAAACAAGGCCATAAATTTGGAAGGAACAAAAGGAAATAGAGGAGAGGTATATAAGAGAGTTTGGGAGGAGGAAAGGGAAGGAAGAGATGTTGTAGCTAACTGATAGTATCAAAAATAAACAAAATCAAAAGATGAAAAGGAAAATAAATAGGTACATTTTTCTATATTATAGCCCAATAAGCTAGAATTTAGCCATAAACATGCAAAAGATAAATTTTTCAAGGGAGGTGATAATGGATAATAAAATCACTTATGTTAACATCGACTCCATTTCCTAATTCCTCTTTTTAATTAAATACTAGTTAAAAGGATGGTGATAAAGGTGCATTCTTCATTGTGCTAAGCAGTTTTTTTTTATTATAACCTGTATGTAATCATTACAGAACTCTGGATGAGGCACACTTTATCATCCACATTTAAATTTGAAGAAAATATTGTCTAATGAAGGTAGGGGATTTATTTGTGAATATATATTGAATAAGTGGTACAACTTAGAGTAAAATTCTTGTTTAGATGATTCTAAAATATATGTATATGTGCTGGTTAGTTTTATGTCAACTTAACGCAAACTAGAGTCATCAGAGAAGAGAGAGCCTCAATTAAGAACATTTCTTCCATAAGATCAGAGAGTGGGGAAGCCAGTAGGGCATTTTATTGATTACTGATTAATGTGGGAAGATCCAGGCCATTATGGATGGGGTCATCCCTGGGCTGGTGGTCCTGGGTTCTATAAGAAAACAGGCTGAGCAAGCCATGGGGAGAGCACCAGTAAGCAGCAGTCATCCGTTGCCTCTGCATCAGCCCCTGCACAGGACCCTTCTTTGTTTGGGTTCCTGCCTTGGCTTCCATCAATGGTATGTGATATATAAGCCAAATAAACCCCTTTCTTCCCAAGTTTATTTGGTCATGATGTTTCACCATAACATTAGAAACCTAAAATAAGACAGTATGTAACAATATTATTCACCCAACTACTCTTGAATTCTGGATCACTTCACTTCTAGTACTTGGAGTTTGAAAAGTATATTGTATGTTCAAATACAAGTTATTGTTAGTATAAAATCCACAGTGCAAAAGTGCAAACTATATATTCCTGGCCATCCATTATTTACTGTGATCATAAGATGCTCTGTTAGGGTGCCGTTGACTGCAAAATGCCAGCTATAGATGTGATGCACAGCCTTTAATAATGATTCATAATGTAAAAATATTAGACTCTTGCCCTCAGAGTCCCCCAGAAACACTCTAAAATGAATGTTTCTCTACTCAAATTATTGTCACAGAAAATCTTATTCTAAAAGTCATAGCAGGTGAGTCATAAGCACACTAAAGTCAAATTCTCCTCTAAATTATTTATTTGTATTTCCATACATGATATGGTATACATCAACATAGATCAATGACTCTTTTTAATTTTTCAGACAGCCAAGATATGACTTGAACAGTTTCAGCCAGATAAACAGCAAGGTCTGTCATTGTTTTTCCACACAGTTCCAAACTCGATTTTCTTGGAAATATTTCATAAATTCATTTCTCATAAAGCCCATGTAACATTTTAAAAGTATATTAAATGTGTTTTATAACTGTTCTCAACAACATGAGTTTTACTTATTTCAAAAAATATGAAATATATGATAAATATAAATAAATGGGACTATTAAGAAGAGGCTAAAGTGAGTTTTATAAAGTCCATGGTCCTAGAATAGACCAAGTTGTATAGAAACTGACTTCACCAGGAAGCGATATTCTAAGCTGCCAAGGGGAAAAGGTAGAAAGAATATGAGAATTTACATTCAAGTGAAAAAGACTACTGTTTTGAGGAGATTATGACAATGTCAGTCTCCAAAGGCTAAGCTTTTGATAATGGCAAAGAAAGTATATAGTTTGAAAGCTGTTATGAATGTTGTCAAGAAACTAGCCAAATCAGACTTATGGAAGATTTATTTTTCTTCTTTCTTTTTTAAAATTGGTATACACGCTGTTTTCCCTGAAGACTATGTTTTCATGAGTGTTCCATGCTCTAATCTTGTTCATTCCTGTGCCCTTCTTTCCTATGCACCTTTCTAGTCTCTTCCTTCCCCTAAGTCTGCCTTCAGTTTTTATGTATTCCTAATACAAATGGTTTAACTAATCTATATATAATCTATTATCCACAAATACAAGGAAACATGCTGTCTATCTTTCTATTATGATTTTTTTGTTTAATATCAATTTGCACGTATTTTCCAGAAAGCAATATAATTTCCTACTTCTTTCTGGTCAAATGTAATTCCATTGTGTATCTATATAACTTTTTTTATGCATTTATCTGTTGACTGGCATACGAACTGTTTTTGCAACTTGGTTATTGTGAATAATGAAATAAATACATATGTGAAGGAATATCTGTGGAATTTTTCTTCATTTACTTGGACTATTGCTAAGGTGTGGTTTATTTTTAATCAAACAAGAGGCATCAAAATGGAATGCTTCATATATCATACACAATATTTTGGAAGAATCTCCAAACCTGGTGAAGAAGTGATTGTCATCTTAAGCCAGTTTGTGTCTTAAAAAGCAAGGAAAAGGATTTGAGTTCTCCCTGAATTGGCTTAGAAGCACAGAGTCACACTCTGAATTAAGGTGGGAAGTAAATCATGTAAATGTTATGGACTTCATTTGGTTTTCACATACATGTTTAATGAAATTATTTTCTTTCAACTAAAATTCAATGTCAAAGCTTTTAAAACTAAAATATCATGTTTAACAAAGCTTGCTTCTATTCTAATAGAAATTAATTGTGGATTTGACTTAGCATGAAAATGAATATTATGCTTATAAAGTTATATTAATATAAATATAGGATAAATCCTTATTATTTAAGCTAAAGATTATTCGGTATATAAAAGATATGCTATGAAAAGATTACAAAAAATATAAAATAAAAATTAATCATTATAAAGTAATACAAACTGATCTGTGTTTAATATTATTCTACATTGAACAGTTTATAAAAATTATAAAAGTTAAACATTATAAAGTAATATAAACTGATCTATGTTTAATATTATTCCACACATTAAAATCACAAAAATCACAAAAATATGGATTTCCCAAAGACTGATCATGATTACAACCATCTCATAAGAGGTAATACAAATACAAATGAAACATAATTCATTTTTGATCTATACCTATTTGCTTGTAAAATGTTCATCAATAAAATCAATAAAACCAAATAAAATTTTATGTAGTGGAATAGTACACTGTAATAATAACAAATACACCACACATATACAACATCAAATTGTGTTACTAACTTTAAGTAGAAAATGTTAGATATAATAAAATACAAAGTTTCATTTATATTGAGTTCACAGATAAAGTTGTCTTTGGCATTAACTGTCTGGTATTTGTCATTAGATTACCCAAAATACAAGCTTTTTAAGCTTTAACTACTGTTCTCTCTAGTTCCTGGACACCTGGACACACATAAGTGTGTTATTATTTAATAAAAATTTGCTTTCATTTATTTGTATTTCAGTGCTGGAGATTGAACCCAGGATTGTGTGCATGAAACTCATTCTCCAATGAACCCTCTCTGAGATTCATTTTTTTTCAAATTTTGCTGTAAATTGAGCAAAATTTAGTTTGTATTGTAATAGGATAATATTTAAAGAATTTTTATAGAATAAGAATGAGAAAATATATAATCACAGTCATATAGAAGTGTCTGTCATTAAAACTGAGAAGATCTTGATGGACTAAATTTAAATTTTATTTTGTAAGTTTCAAAATCTATTTTAGTTGTGTTATTATTAGCAGATGTATGATTTGTTGTTAGTAGATACTGTAGATATCTTCAAGCCACAGTAGTTGTCTTGGAGATTACGGGATATTTTTTTTTCTTTTTTATTAAATAATTTTTTATTCATTTTACATACCAACCACAGATCCCACTTTCTTCCCTCCTCCTGCCCTTCCAGCCTTCCCTCCCAACCCACCCCCCATTCCTTCCTCCAACAAGGTTCCTCATTCACTGAGAGTAAACCCAACATTAAATCATTCTATGTAATTATGAAGTATATGTGGAAATTGTAACCTCTTGTGATTTTTTTTCATATGTTGGTAATTTATATATAATAAATCTTACTTGTGAAAGTGTGTAATTTATTCTATGGAAATAATGTCCCAAACTTCACATAGGCATAAAATGTTATTGGTTGATGAGTTTGATAATTGACAATCTCTTTCACTAGTTGCTCTTCACCTAAGCAAAGCAGAAAAACAATACATCAGTGTGGTGGTATTGTGTTCCCCAAAATATTGTGTACCCTAATAAACTTACCTGGGGTCAGAGAACAGAACAGCCACTAGATACAGAGGTTAAAAAATGGTGGCACTCACGCCTTTAATCCTAGCACTCCAGAGGCAGAAATCTGACTGGATCCTGTGAGTTCAAGGCCACATTGGAAACAGCCAGGCATGGTGACACACACCTTTAATCCCAGAAAGTGAGCCTTTAATCCCAGGAAGTGAGGGCAGAAAGCAGAAAGGTATTTAAGGCATGAAGACCAGAAACTAGAAGCTTTTGGCCTGGTTAAGCATTCAGGCTTCTAGCAGCAGTTCAGCTGAGATCCATTTGGATGAGGACTCAGAGGCTTCCAGTCTGAGGAAACAGGATCACCTGAGGAATCGGCAAGGTGAGGAAGCTGTGGCTTTTTCTGCTTCTCGATCTTCCAGCATTCACCCCAATACCTGGCTCCAGGTTTGCTTTTGTTAATAAGACTCTTTAAGATTCATGCTACACATCAGTGTTTCATTTGTTTTGCTTTTGGTATCTACTTTTTGAGACAGAGTCCCACTATGGAGTTCTAGTTCAATAGTACTTATTATGTAGCTCAGGGTGGACTCAAACTTGCAATCCTTTCCTCTGCCACCCAAGTTCCTGGATTACAGGATATGCCATCATATCCAGACATTTTAACATCTGACAAAAACAGACAATTCTATAAGGTTTGTATTTTAATCAGTTATGATTGAGTTATTTCAAAGTAAACAACATGCTTTAGGTAGATGTCATAAGACTTTTCTACCACGTGGGTTTCACTAAAGTTAATTACAAAACTCCACACTGGCTGTCAAAGCACCAAGGCCTTGACAAACACACTCCTTGCAATTCTGATTTTTAGCTTCATCTCTCTACTGCTTTCCATCACTGTTGCTGCTAAGATGGCTCCAGTTCCTTTGAAGGGAATGTCTTCAAGAAGTTTTTATATTTAGCAATTTCAAAAATTTTTCTCTTTGGCTCAGCTACTCCTAAAAGTTTGTTGGCAGAAAGGAGACTTTAATCACCACATATCCTACTAATTAATCTTACATTTGGCAAGCTCACTTTAAAGCAAAACAAAACAGAATAAGGACCTCAAGTTAGCAGGTCTTGCTGATGAGGATAAATTTATGCATGATTTATTGTTGATCTAAAACAAAACATTCTGATTTGTCATTCTGATTCCTATCTCTCTTTGCCAAATCATAATATTATAATAATTGGAAGTATTCCAATGTGCTAGCTAGATATTTTTTCTTATAATTTATGGTTATACGATTTTTAAAAGAATTAAATATATTTAATTAGAATACTATAGAATAAACTATATAGTGTATATCAAAAGCTTAAATCTAGATGACCAGTAAAGTATTTATTAAAAAAAATGACAATCAACTGTTACCATAGTCACTTAAGACATTTGTGAAATAGCAGTGTACTACATTGTAGGTACACAATCCTCACTTGAGTCCCCAAAGCAAGGTAGGGCAGGTTTTTTCCACAGCCAAACTTCTTACCTTGCCAGTGGCACCTGTGTAGAAGTTGCCAAAACAGCCACATGTGGCCATGTAATTAGAACCTTGGTTATTTTTATATGTCACTATTGTCTTAAAATCCTTCAGAACTTTCCAAGAATTCTGATGCTCTCATTGAGCCCCAGAAGTTTAACAATCAGATTAGGCTTGCTCTCACTCTCCACGCTGAAGGCATTGCTGACAGCTTCTTTGAAAGCATTTGTAATTAAAGTTGAATTATGTGAGAAAAATTTGGCTCAAATGTTTCAAATAAGGTTATTTTCAAAATTTCTGCTCCTATCTCAATGATAATTTCTTCTTAAGTATTATCTCTTTATTGCTCCATTTTTCCTTGGCCACTTGGGACTTATTTTTCTTGATGCCCTTTAATATGGGAAATCCACTTTTCTGTTTTGCATGATTTCAGGTCCTATTATATTTCAGTTTTTTTCCCAATCTCTGCTTTAGAATTTAGAGGAGTGGAGATGAGATGTAGCTTAGGGAATACTCTCTGTGTAGCATTTGGAAAGCCAAGTGTTCAGTTCCCAGTACCACCCAAAAATATTAAGTTCACTTAAGAACATAGATGTTAAAAGAGAAATGTACCTGTGAAATCATTTCTTACAAAAAAACTATATGGGGTTATTATAGTAGTGTTGTAGAATATTATTTTAAGAGGTGTTACAATTGTTTAATGATGCAAAGATGTGTTATATTCTTTTATGTTGCATTTGTTTAACTCTGTGAAGCTGTGTTACTGTATCTGTCTAAAACACCTGATGGTCTGAAAAAGAGCTGAATGTCCAAAAGCAAGGCAGGAGAAAGGCATTGGCAGGCAGAGAGAATAAATAGAAGGAGAAAGCTGGGAGGAGAGGAAAGAAAGAGCAAGAGAACAAGGAGAGGAGGACACTAGGGGCCAGCCACCCAGCCACACAGCCAGTTATGCATAAGAGTGGAAGTAAGATATACAGAAGTAAGAAAAGGAGAAATCCCAGGGGCAAAAGGTAGATGGGATAATTTGAGTTAAGAAAAGCTGGCAAGCAACAAGCCAAGCTAAGGCTGGGCATTTATAAGTAATAATAAGCCTCTTGTATGATTTATTTGGGAGCTGGGTATCAGGCCCTCAAAAGAGCAAAAACAAACACCAACACTTTGATGCCCAACATGGGGTCGTATTTCCAACCACATAGTAGTTATACTCCAAATTAAAAAATGATTAACTTTCTTAACTTTTCCTTGTCTTGTATTACCAGATTCTATGTCCCTCCCACTATTCAAATGAATAGTGTAAGTGATACCTCTCATCCTTGTGGGGACCAGCTGATTGTGTCGGTAGAGTGTAGTGAATTATCTGGACTGCACTTGCAAGATATTGAAGTGTGGCTGATTTTAGATAATAGCAAGCATTAGTATTTTTAAAATATTCAACTTCCAGTTTCTAATAACACGTTATTCTCCTACAGAGGCATAATCTAAACCATGCTTACTGCTGTTCTAGTCATAATAAACAGATATTGAAAACAGCTTAAATGTGCATCAACAGATGGCTGCATAAATAAAATGTGGCACATTTACACAATGCAAAATTACTCAGCCATTAAAAGAGAATGATCATGAAATTCACAGGCAAATGGATGGAGCTAAAAAGAAAATCATCTTGAGTGTGATAACCCAGACTCAACAAGACAAACATGGTATGGTAGTTTGAATGTAATTGGTCCCATAAGCTCACAGGGAGTGGCACTATTAGGAGGTGTGGCTTTGTTAGAGTAGGTTTGGCCTTGTTCAAGGAAGTGTGTCACTGTGGGGGTGGGCTTTGAAGTCTCCTTTGCTCAAGCTTTGCTCAGTATGACACCTAGACTACTTTCTGTTGCCTGTGGCTCAAGATGTAGCACTCTCAACTCCTTCTTCAGCACCATGTCTACCTGCCTGCTACCATGTCATACCATGATAATAATGGGTTAAACCTATAAAAATATAAGTCACCTCAATTAAATGTTGATGTTAAGTCTTCAATAAGCAAGCTACAATCCATATAACCACATGGGTTAGATACAGAGTAAATGACTAGTAGGGAGGGATGGATCTCCCTAGGAAAAGGAAATAGAACAAAAGTTAATGGAGGGATCAAATGGGGAGGGTGGGGAAGAAGGGAGCAAGGGAGAAAATATGGAGATGGACAGCTAAGACTAAGGGTCCTTTGAAGGATTGTATGGAAATAAATGTAGTAGAATCTTCTTAACATATATACATTATGAAGGTGATCTAAATGAAAACACCAAATAACAGAAGAGATGGAGCCCCCACTGGACATCTCTTATCACCAAATGAAGCTTCTAGTGCTAGGAATAGGTTACATCTAATTGAGTTGTTCAAAGTGCTGCATGGGGACCTCCAAACAATCCAGGCTATTGCTAAGGCTATGAGCTGCTCTCCAAAAACCCAGGGTGAGGCCCTTTTGTTGAAAATAACACCTACACAGCTCTTGGAATATGGAGAAGTCAAGCTGATGGCTACTTAGAGCTTTTACCCCATGTACTAGTGTTCATGATACTTGAACATACTCTGCAGGTTACCAAAGGAAAAAGGATAACACTAACCCAGCCTCAAACCCTTCAATCTACAATGGTGAACAACCTGCAAGAAGCACTAGCGCAATAATGGAACAAAGCTTGTTGGAGTAAACAAACAGTATCTGACTAAATTTAAGGGCTACTCTATGAGATGGAACCCATCCATGCCTGATGCAGCTCAGGTGGCCAAGAACCTGAGGCCAGATAGGCCAGGGACCTAGTGGAAAACCAAATGCAACTGTTCTGCTAAAGAAAGGTAGTTATAAGATGCCTCCTAATGACATTTTTCTATACTTGTAGATCAGTGCCTTGCTAGGCCATCATTAGAGAAGCTTCCTCCTACAGCAGATGGAAAAATACAGAGACCAACAACTGGACAATGCATAGAGTGATGGACTTTGGAGTGCTCTGCCCTAAATGGGATGTCTCCAATTAAATCCCTCCCCTCAGGTCTCAGGGAAGCTTGAAAAACAGAAGGCAGAAATATTGTAATAGCCAGAATGGATGGAGGACACCAATGAAACAAGGCCTTCTAATAGAGGAGAACTGACTCACATATGAACTCACAGAGACTGAGACAGCATGCACAGGGCCTGCATTGGCCTACACCAGTTGGGGTTTCAGCACTGAGAGAAGTGGACACAGATCTCCACCCCTAACCCACAAGCTATCTCCAATTAATCACCAATGAAAACTTAATTCTCCTCAAGGGAGTGTCATTGATGATAAAACCACTCTTAAGGGTAGGCACAATGCCCAGCAGTAGACAATAAACAGAAAACAAACTAGGTGGCATCTTTGGAGACTCTTTCTCTTATAATCTTTTTTTCATGGTATTTTATTAATTAATTAATTTTACCTTACTGGTCCTTTGCCTATATATTGTGGCTTCTGAGTCTTTTTTTTATGGAATTCCTGTGCATACAAACATGTGTGTCTTTGTGTCTATATGTGTTTCTTGAGTTCTTTCTTTGAATATTTTTCTATTTATTTTGTCCTATTCCATGTGTTTACTTTTGTTTTATCTCATTTTGCTTTATTGTTATCATTTAGATGTTTTTTGTTTCCTAGTATAAGACAGAAAGGGTGTTGATTCAGGTGGGAGCAGAGGTGTGAGGAGAAATCATAATAAGAATATATTGTATGGAAAAATCTTTTTTCAATGAAGAAAAAAATAGAAAAAATACAATGGGACACAAAAGGAAAAAGGATACAAACGTGGGATGGAAACCTATTGGTAAGAAGAAGGGGTTTGGTGTTGGTGGGGTCGGGGAGGATAAGAGTTGATAAAAGTATTATATATGTATGAAATTGTGAACAAATAATTTCAAAAATATTTTGAGGTATAAGCTAAAAGGTAAAGATTTCAAAATTAATTTATGGGTTCTAAAAACAATCGAAAGAAAAATGCCCAAAGACCTTATCAGCAAATACTTTATCAAAGATTTTTCATGACAAATAATCACATGGGAAGTTGGTCTATGTTATATGCTATCAGGGAAACTCAAATCAAAGCAACAGTTAGGTGCTGCTACATAAAAGGGAACGGCCAAGATCTGGAACACTCAAAACCTTCTGTCAGTTAGAATGTGGAGGAGTAGGTCTCTTTGAATATAACGGTGACAATGGAAACTTACAGAACTATTTAGAAGAGTGTTTAACATGTGTTCACACACTCTAACATGCAAACCGGTTACTATGTAGCTCCTTAACAATCCTGAAAGGACTTGAAAATTTACATCCATATAAAAACAAGTACACAGATTTTGAGGGCAACTTTGTCCATCAGTGTTAAAACTTGGAAAGGGCCAAGTTGTTTGTGACCAGAAGATTAGATAAATTCTAGTACAACAAGACAAAGGAATATTATGGAACATTAAAGATAAATTAGATTTGAAGATGTAAAAGGCACAGAAAACTTAAATGTGTATAACTGAACTGATTGAAATAAGCCAGTATGAAACATTGCATGTTATGATTTTAGTACTATGGCATTTTTAAAAAGAGAAAACTACCTAGACAATAAATATATCAGCATTTATCATGGGTTTACATAGAAGAGAAGATGAACACATGAAGGGGACTATTTTAGGGCAATATTTTCTGAATGATATAGTAATGACAAGTGTCATTAATTGCCTATAGCTCTTCATCTAGAGGTATAACATTGTGATGATTCTCTGATCTGAACTGGCACATCAACTGGTGTCATTATTCTGGTTCTTTTTAGCTGACCATGTTGAGATGCCATGGGTACAGCTTCTCTGTCATGTATAGAACACACTGTCTCGAAAAAAAATTCTGCTTCTCTGGCTCTTAAAATCTTTCTCTCCCTTCTTGTGTACTATTCCCCAAGCTTTAGGTTTATGGGTTGTGTTGTGGATATATCAGTTGGGGTGAGTAAACCATAGTCAATTGTTCTCTAGCTTTTATCAGTTCTAGACCTTTGTAATGGTCTCCATCTGCTACAAAAAGAAGCTTCTATGATGATGCATGACAGCTATCCTCATCTGTTAGTACAATGATAATATTTAGAATGCAGTTAGAAATTAGACTGGTTTAGGGAAGTGGTAGTTCTCTTTTAGGATCCATGACCTGAACAGACATGGGCTAGGTTTACAATACTAGATATGGATTTTCTCCTACTGAGGAGGACTTAAGTCCAATTAAAGAATTCTTGGTTGTCCCCTAGGTATAGGTGTCGTGATTCTACTATTGAGGATATTAGCAGGGCTGGTGGTCATTGTTGTGATGCATAGGTTTGGTAGTTTGGTAAATAGTGTTTTCTCTTTTGGTATCTCTCATTGATTCTTTGGATATTACAAGAGTTAGTTCTCAGGGAGGAAGCTTCCAGGTCAGATCCAGTTGTATTTCATCAATTTTTGTGTCTGAAGAACATGGTGTCTTCGGTTAATATGGTCTTATATTCAAATACTGGGAGGAAACCAATGACAGTGGCAATAGTCTATTTTATGTTGGGAGTCCCTTGGACTTCCTTTATAACCATTAGAAAAAAAAACTCACACTGAGGCTTTTATTATGTAGTCTATACATCACAGAAGGAGTATTATTATTTCAAGGGTCATATATATAAAATTATATATATATATATATATATATATATATATATGTGGTGGTATTGTGTTCCCCAAAATATTGTGTACCTTAATAAACTTATCTGGGGTCAGAGACGGAATAGCCACAATATGAAACAGAGGTTAGGCAGTGGTAGCATACGCCTTTAATCCTAGCATTCCAGAGGCAGAAATTCATGTGTTCAAGGATACACCCAAGCATGGTGATCCACGCCTTTAATCCCAGAAAGCACGCCTTCAATCCCAGGGAGTGGTGGTAGAAAGCAGAAAGGTATATAAGGCGTGAGGACCAGAAACTAGAGGCATTTGCCCTGGAGAGGCATTTGCCCTGGAGAGGCATTTGG